>WNWK01008676.1:32500-82708 GCA_009830355.1 Cherax destructor
TTTATTGTACTCAGTCGATAGACCAAATGGAGTTCTAGCGAAATAGCTATGAGTTTAGTTGACTGGAACAACGGAATTGGCCAAAAGTAGGGCTCAAAGTGGGCAAAATCGACGATGCGTAAATATCGCCGACAGCGCTAACTTCTTGAGAGCGTAATTCCGTACGTTTTCCTTCAATTTTTTTTTTTGTGTCATTACCATCGGGAAAAGATTATCATTTCATAAGAAATAATATTTTTTTTTAAATTCTTCGACACAGAGCAAGTTTGTGAGCAGGGTTCTCGACAGTGAAAGGGTTAAATATGTGATGTCACCACCTACTCTTTTAATAGGGAAAGAGATGAGAGTAGCTGAAGTCATAGGGAAAGGAAGAGACACGGAATTTGGGTTAGAGCAAGAAAAACACAAAGGCAAATAATGCTGGAATAGCTATAACAGGGTATTGGTCCTGATAAGCACTGGCTCTTAGGGTAGCTTGGCCTGAAAATTGAGCAGTAGGCTCCTTATCAGGGGCTAAACTCTCCAGAAGGAGAAAATATATAAATCAGTACAGTTTGCAATTTACTCTCTGACAAATGGACCTTAAATACATGGGTCAAAGAGGGAAGTGAAACATACCCAGATAAAACAACTTATAATTTAATAAACATGCATACAAGGGAATTTGAAATTTTGGCACCAACAGCCTCTCCTCACTTAGCGATGTACTTGTTTACCGTCGTCTCAGACTACCAAACCCACTACCATTATAGTACGTTCCTTGCTTAGTGACGAATTCATATACTGACGTAAGTGAGGAGAGGCTGTATTAGAATCACCCACAATATTATAGTAGAACATGCTTTACTGATACTAGAACTACCACTCCACATGAACTCCCTTGCCTTAACATACTGTCTTGGGATACTTCCGTTGATCCAGTTCTGTCAGACATTCCTTATTCAGGCTGCCACAGAGATCTACTGATTCCCAGATTACAAGCCTGGTCTGATCCCCCAGGACTAGAGTTTTCAAGGTCTCAAGCAACTCTAAATCCTTTCCTCAGTATATCTGGTAGAGTCTGCTAAGTTTTAAACATCTCTTCAGGGGTGCCTGGCTTGGCAACCTGTGAACTTCTAGCATATTTTCAGGGGTAGCTGGTTGCTGCCAAACCTTGTTAGCGGCAGATTAATCGATATGAGTAGTTGGAAAAAGACTGCTTAAGCCGACAAAGGTGTGTGAGTGGGGCTTGTTTACAGAACCTCGCATTCGTGTTCCCTCCACCGTTTTGAACAGAACTCTGAACCCTGTACACAAACTCTTTACAAATTCCTCAATAGTAGCTCAACTACTCCAAATAATTATTACAATGATTACTAACACTAGAAAAATAATCAGATAGGCAAAAAAAAAAAATGAATTTTATATCCTATGTTACAGCTAAACAAAAATTCTAATGAAAACATTAGAACCACCAATAATATAACATTAACATGTGAGAATGGTCACACTTCTAATACATTTCTGGAGTTAATTTCTAGCTTTTACAGAAATGGGGATATTTGCAAATCATTTACAGATGACCTGTATATATATCAAGTATACTCTGACCATGTTTACAGTTGCAGAGAGGAAAAAGTGGAAATGTTTCATAATGTCAATTACATAAATAACAATAATCACAATATTAATATCAATAGTAATAGTGACAGCAAAAATAGTAATAATATTATAATAACAATAGTAATAATAATAACAACAATGACATCAATAATAATAATGTAGATGAATGGTTCAGAGAACCGACAAGTTGATAAATTAGACACATATGCAACACTTGGGTATCTTTAATGAAGAAGCGTTTCGCCACACAGTGGCTTCATCAGTCCATACAAAGGAGAATGGTGAAGAACAGGAGGAGTTTGATGTAATCAGTCCATCAGCCTTGAGTTGATGTAATCAATCCATCATTCTTGAAAAGAATACAGCATAAGTGCGACTGATTACATCGATTCAAGGATGAGGGACTGATTACCTCAAGCACCTCCTGTCCTTTACCATTCTCTTTTGTATGGACTGATGAAGCCTCTGAGTAGCGAAAAGTTTCCTCATTAAAGATACCCAAGTGTTGCACATGTGTCTAAATAACAGAATAACAGGTGCTTCACCATCTACTTAATTTCATACTACCACCTTGAACTTAATTTGACCAGAGCTTTGGTAAGATGGGGAAGGAAGAAGGAAGGGTAAGGGTGGGGGTAGGTTAAGTGGGATAATAAAGGTAAGTGGCCCAACCTCTTTGGTGCATTTTAATACATGTGTATGTGTAGTGTCATTAATTAAATCATTTTCATTGAATCTGGTATAACACTTACATATCAGCTTCACACGGGTATAACAAATATATAACTGCATGATGCTGAGTTAGCAGGTTATACTATTTGTAATTGTCATTTTTTTGCGATTGTAGGAAATAGGCTGGAAATGATGATAGCAAGACGATTGATGTAGGTCGATTGCTACTCGGAGATACTGGCCGGCTCAGCTGCTGCAAAGGTGGTGTCCTGTTGCAGTAGGTTAGCAGACGTTGCATGGTTAGATGTAAAAGTTAAAAAGTTGAAAGGGGAGTCTCCATAAATTGGGGTGGTTTTGTCCATATTGAACATAAAAGGGTTCTGGTATTACCCATTCATGTATGTCTTCTGGGAGATCGCTCAGGATCATTGGTCTCAGGAAATTATGCTTGTGGATGAATCGTCTCACTCTCTATTGGAGGGTCATTCTTTTGGTTCTGTGGGGAGTTGTGTTGATGATGTAGTCGGTGGTATTTGCTGGTCGGGGAGGATTTTGTCTGGTATATAGAGTTCTTGTATAGTGAATAGTTGTTTCTTCTTTAGTTTATCAAGCCTGACAGTTATTGCCTCTATCTCCTGCTGGATATGTAGATCTTCCATCCTAATTCTCTCTCCTCCTGGAGCCTATAATGAAGCGGAGTGTTCTAGTCTGAACTCTTTGTAGCTGTAGCATGTTTGAGTTAGTTATTAATGACATGGGTACACAAGGATACGTCTTATCATCATCTTGTACAGGTGTTTCTTGATGTAGGGAGGGGCTTGATTATACCTGTATAGATTGTTGAGGCTTTGGCTGAGTTCACCTTTTTAGAGATGTGTGATGTGGAGTTGAGTAATCTGTCTCGTATCCCAGAATCTTGTTCTGGTTTCTGACGGAGATACCCCCCCCCCTTGTTCTCTATTGTTGTTGTAGAACATCCGATGGTGCTGATGAGGACTGTGTCTCGGTTGGTCGTTTTTCTCCATTTCTTCTTCCAGTTTTCTGTTCTTCGTAGTTCGGTATTCATTGTTGGGTTCCTCTGTGGGTCCTGAATCCAAACTGTTTTTCAGTGAAGAGGTGATTTTACTCCATGTAATAGTTTAATCTGTTGGAAATTATTTTGTCAAAGACTTTACCAGTGACTTCAAGTAATGAGATAGGTCTATAGTTCTGCGGTTCTTGTTTGTCTTTGTTGGGTATTGCAATGAATATCATCCTTGCTGTCTTAAGAGACACTGGAAAGTGTCGCGAGGCTAAGATGGCATTGAAGATATTTAACAGAGACATTTTGCAACTTCGGGGTAAGAACTTTACTTGTTTCAATGTTATACCTAAAAAGCCACGTGCTAAATTACTCATTCTGCCTATAACTTGACTCATCTCCCTGAGTGTGATTGGTCTTGTTAGGGGGGTGTTCCTCTTCATGGGTAGACATCAATTAATGGTAATGGTTGGAGGTCATCTCGGTTTTCGTCTCTCCGTTCGTTGACCCACTGGTAATGGTTATTATTAAATTTACTATCATTGTGTGAGAGAATTTTCTCCCACACTTCACCCATCAGATTGGCTGGTCTCATGGGTCATCAATTTTGATATCAACTTCCTCATCATTGTCGTCGGTGAAGGAATGTAGTAGATAATGGTTAGGCTTGTGCTTTGCCCCTACAAGGTGGCGGATCTTGCTCCAGAACATTTCAGGTTGACGTTTGTATTGATTAGCTTGAAGAACAAGATATTTCCATGTTTCACTTTTGTGTTGTGTGATTAGGTTAATTAATTCTCTTCTCAACCTCTGCAGTATAGCCCTTGTGGGCTGTCTCGTTTGGTGGTGCCTTCTACACTCTACTTGATAATTCTTCAAGCAGTTCCTAATTTATCTTGTTGGTTTATATTGCTGGTAGATATTTGATGTATTTAATTGACAACTTGCACGAGTGGCCTCTATGATTCTTTCGTGGAAGGAGCTGATTGCAGTTAAAGGCTGGTTCTCAAGTGAAACAGTCAGGTCATTGCATAGGAAGTCCCTGAAGGGATCGAATCCTAGAATTTTTAGGTTGAGTTTCGAAGAAGTGGGTATTTTGAATGGCAATGCCTGTAGTGTTATTATAATAGGGATGTAGTCTGATCCTACGTTTCCACCAGGGAAGACTCTGCAATGGTATAGGTCACAATCTCTGTTGGTGAAGACTATGTCAGGTGTCCCCGGATGAGGTCCTACATAAGACTTAAACAATGGGCCTTGGAATGAGAGATTTCTTGCTGTCATTATATTAAATAGTTGTTTTCTTTTTAGGTTACCCAGTGGATGGCCGGCTCTGCAGTTGAAGAGTGCGGGGTGATGGCCATTAAAATCACCTGCCAAGATTGTTGGAACATTTCTACTCAGTATTTGGTGTAGAGGAATGGCTATCTAGGTGGAAAATAACCAGTTCCAACTATTAATTCACCATATTAGGTCGTCAGTTCTATTGCTATAATGTTTTCTTCATCAATGTGGATGCTACGAAATGAATATCCTAGTTTCACTAGGACGGCCTCTCCACTAAAAGGCCCTCTCGATTTCTCGATAGTAGAGTAACTACCCATCTTTATATGTTGGTCTGCTCTGGCAGGTGTCTCATTCAGAAGGATGATGTCAGGGTTGTGATTGTGTAGTTCGACTTCAAGAAGATAGCGGTTGATAAAGAAATGTTGAATATTAATTTGTAATATTCTACTGGACTCAAGGGGAGGATTGAAGTTCTGAGTGTTTTTCTGTGTATCGGCTATTTCATCTTCACTGCTGCTGGTAATATTAACTGATGCGTCAAATTCATCATCTGACAACTGAGGCATGCCTTTCCCAATTTCAGTCGGCATATTCACAACATTTACTAAAGGAGACAGTGGGGGCTCTATGTGTAAATGTGTAAGTCCACTTGGGGTATCATTGAAAACTATTTGTACTTTTGGATCAGCTTCTACAGCGATAGATTGTGCATCAGTGTCTGGTACAAGTTCAGGGGCAGTTATTAACTCATTGGTCTGAGTTGTTGTTTCAACTGGGTCTTCTATTACGCCTGGGCTTGGGTTGTGTGATGAGGTTTTATTATGTGTGGTTGTGGAGGTGGGCACATACTTTCTGTTTTGAGGGGACTGGTTCATTATTGATTTCACATTATTTGGGATGATTAAGGGCCTGGCTCCATTAGCCTTGGGTTGTGTGATGAGGTTTTATTATGTGTGGTTGTGGAGGTGGGCACATACTTCCTGTTTTGAGGGGACTGGTTCATTATTGATTTCACATTATTTGGGATGATTAAGGGCCTGGCTCCATTAGCCACTAACAAATCATTTAAAATAGAGGAGTAGAGCTTAACATTGCTACCTGCTACCTCCTTGACCAACATGAACATCAGTGTACCTCTTATAACATCTACCTCTGAGGACCAGGACGACATTGGGATTGATGATTGTCCTTGTGCTTGGTGTATGTTGGGGTTAGGGTTAGGGTGGGGCGCTGCATTAGGGGCAGAATTCCAAACATTATAATTGGTAGACGTGGCAGTAGGAGTCCCACCAGATCCAGGGTGATTAGGGAACGAGTCCTGTGACATTTTTAGAGGTGCTTGGGGAGTGGTTTTCTTGCTGTTTGCCTGTTTCTTAGCTTCTGTAATTTGCTGGATTGTAGATTTCCTAACAGGGCAGCTAGGGGAGACAGCATGATGTTTTCCTTTACGAAGGACACACTTGGGATTGTTTCTGTTAGGACAGTCCCTGAAAATATGCTCACCAGAGCAGATACTGCAAATCGTTTTTGGTTGTTACAGTTATTTGTGTTATGCCCAAACTCATAACACTTAAAACATTGTGTGACACTGACAAACCTTTCCATGGAGATTTGGTCTGGTGTACACCTGGTTCCAAACCATTTCATACCATTTTGACAAATTATTTTGGCTTCTTCTGGTGTCTCGAGGGTTAATTTTAATATTTGCTGGATGCTTGAACTTTAGGAAAATTTACATGCCTTAATAACCTTCAACTCGGAGTTTTCATGATTAATATATTCAACAAGTTCTTCAGCTGTGTAGTCTCTCATGAAACTGTTGATTCTTGCCACAAATACAGTACGTTGTGCATGGGAGCAGTCTTGTGGAATGGGGATGATACCCAGATCATTTATTTTTTCAAGAACATTATTCTTGAGCAACTGGAGCAGCTCCTCTTCAGATGAGAGTAGAAGTACTGCACCAGAGTGAGTTTGGAATACATCCACTGGTGCAACAGTGGAATTGGTACAAATACAATCAAGTATTTCCCTCTAGGACTTCTGGCTGTCAGTGACTCGAATTCTTACTCTTATTTTCGTCATGATGCCCAGCAAGGTACAGCTGACACATAAGATTTACTGTAAAAAGAAAAACTTTCCAATGTGTCATTCCTAAACAATCCTATTTCAGCCGACTTACAAAGGTCAGCCCCTAAGATAGCCTACCCTCGAGGAGTGAGCGGGACGGGGCCCCTCAGATAGCCTACCCTCGAGGAGTGAGGGGGACGGGGCCCCTAAGATAGCCTACCCTCGAGGAGTGAGCGGGACGGGGCCCCTAAGATAGCCTACCCTCGAGGAGTGAGCGGGACGGGGCCCCTAAGATAGCCTACCCTCGAGGAGTGAGCGGGACGGGGCCCAAGGCAATGATAGATCAGAGTTTAAAATACCACACCTTGCCTTGTTTTAAATCGCCAGAAGCGAAGTTGCCGAAAAAGATGAATACAGGAAAGGTAGAAGGGCAGCAGTGTAAGTAGTGTGTGTGGTTAGGCCAGTGTTATTGTTGGGGAATTGTGGTGTTAGGATGGGGTAGGATGATGTGATGGGGCGGAGAGGGTGGAACTAGCAAGCTAGTCACCGCCTTACCCTCTTGAAGGGATTGGGCTCCTAGATGACAGCTAGCAAGTTTTCCTATCAGCTCTGATCAAACTAGAACTCAGGATAACCCAAAAAATTATTTAACTTGGGTCTTAGTGTTCAGAGTGAAAACACAGACGTCCTCTTGCAGACTTCCTGGGAATCTGTGTATGTGTGTATCCACACCTACCCAAGGTAGCGAACCTCATTTCTTCAGTACATCGTAAATTAAGATCTCCTGGACTAAGAAGATTCTCCTGCCTTAAGATCTCACAGGAAACCATACCAGGGTGGGGTTAGAACCCGCGATCAGATCTGATTGCGTCTTCTAACCCCACCTGTGCTATGGTTTGTTTGCAATCGTGTCATTACGATTTCGTGAATCTCATGAGAAGCAACGGCGACCACTTGTTTTTTTTTTAATTAAATACTTTTTAATTTTCCATCATTATTTTTTCTGGAAGTTATTAATTTTCCAAACTTCTGATCAGGTGGAAAGAGTCCCCCGTGACACTGCTGATGGTGCTACTATTGTTATTGGTTCTTATATGTGAGATGCTATTGTGGCTGTTGTTTTCCTACTCTTGTTAGTGCTACTGTTGTTGATGTTGGTGCTACAGTTGTTGGCTCAGTGCTAATGAAAACACTGAGAGGTGTGTCTCTCTCTGTGTATATTTACAAGAACTTGAGTGCTATGTATAGTTGCGGGAGTCAGGTAAAAAGCACCGAGATTGTAGTAGTAGTAATAACAGCAGTACAGGCAATGGTATAAAATACTGACACCATGGAAAGACACATGCTGTAAGATCTATATGTGTCTTAATAAAGATCACTTTGCTGGCGAAACGTTGTTAATAAAGGTTCAGATTATACTGCATTTGTGTTTACTTTCCATAATACAGATAATGAAACTGGATGGTTGGTTTGATAAGGACGTGATAGCAAGGATCAGCAGGTTTTCTGCAATGCTTCTCTATACATTCTTCTAAGAGGTTTCAATGCGTTTTCGTCTTTGCAAATTATTTTTCCAAAAACACTGACTGTATTACATTATTAAAGTGTTCATCATCGTATGGCTTATACAAAGATGTTTTCACTCTGGTCATTGTTCCTGGAGTTTACCAATCATGTTCTCCAGAGATCTTGTTCTACATATTTCTTGTCACATCTTAACATGGTATTATGTACACTCCTGGGATGGTGACAGTCACTCTTTTGTATTTTTAAAAACTTCTTTATATATAGTAGCGACTCTTATCACAAGCGCAGGTGAATATATAATACAATGTGGAAAAAACTCTTACGTACTGTTCAGAAAATTTATTAGAGGATGCGTTATATCATGAGTGGCTTCTTCAGTCCTTATACAGAGGTGACTATAAGTATATATAGTGGCAGGGGTAAGGTGGTAAGATGCGAGAGGGACGTAGTGGTAGTAGTTCATACATGGTATGGTGGTAAGATGCGAGAGGGACGTAGTGGTAGTAGTTCATACATGGTGAAGAAGGTTGGGGTTGACAAAAACGGGTAAACATCACGTTACATGTGTCTCCAGAATACAGTTTATACATCATACCTGATGAATCACCCCGTACTGAGGGTCACCTTATAGAGATGAGTTCTTGCTGTTGCTTGTGTTGTCAGTCAGTGGGTGTCTCTCAGTCTGCCGCTCTGGCTGCTAGTGCTGTTGCTGCATACTGCTTTAGTAAACTGTGAACATAATAGTAATAACAGTAATGATTACTGACGAGCTGTACATAAAGTGTTTAAACTGACACTACTTCAGTGTTTCTTTACGTTTCTTGGCGAAGATAAGAACACCATTATGTTTCGATTATGTTTTATCAAGTGTTGATTTCCAGAGTTTGGAAAACACCTTTAAGGAGGTACCTTAATAATGGTGAAAAATTTTTGATTCAAGGAATTGGAAATAGCGTATTCCTCCCATCAAACCTGAGGACACACATTTCCTGGTCTTTTTATCCCCAATGGATTTATTGCTTCCCATGAATACAATAAAGAAACTATCAATAAGGAAATAACAGATAAGTGTAGTGAAGAGCAATTACATGTAAACTAACAATTCATTTAGTGAAAACAATATTTTATGTCAAGTATTGACAGGTGTTGGCGTAGAGTAGGGAAGCTTATATGATATTGTGACTAGTGTAAACTGAGAAGCTCTTAACGGAAAGCTCTTAACAGTGTTAACAACTAAAACGAGATTAAAACACTTGTGCAACATCTGGGTATCTTTGCTTGTTGACGTTGCAAACCCACGAGTAAGGATACCCAGATATTGCACATGGGTCTAATTCATCATCTTGTGGGTACTGAATACCACTGATATACAATACAATGGAAATTAGTCATCTATAGTTAGTATCTGGTGAAGCGTAAACCAGTCGTGTGTGTTCATCACTCAGCATAACAACGAGCATAAATTTTATACATATGCCTCCCCACTAATATCCATTATTTTTAATCTCACAACTGGGTCCTTGAAAAGATATGTGCTCTGCATAGTCCTACGATGTTAAGATAATTATTATAAATGTTTTACATAAATAATTTAGTGAGTCTTCAACATATTTGGTATAGGTTTACTGCAGTGGCAAGTCATGGTTTAACTAATACTTACCCGGAACACTGAAGAAGATATATTTCGAAAATGAGAATCGTGTCTTGCTGGCATATTAATTATGCATCGCAGCATAAGATGACAGTTTATTAGACTTATATAATATAATCCTAATAAGTAGATATAAAATAATCTCATTACTAGAAGTAGATATTTTAGATAAAACTGTGGAGTTCTTATACACGAGAAATGGGATGTCAAACTCTGCGTATGATACATAAAATCTTCAAAGTAAAAGGATATTTGCTGGGATTAAATACTGGTTCACTTTAGAGATGAACATGAATAGTTGCATGATTTAAACTACTACTCTTGGTGTCTTTAATAATATAGGAGGACCTTAAAATTATTGCGTAATGCTCACAGTAACTATGATAAAAAATATACACGTTCAGAGAAACATGTCACTGTGAAGAAGTTAATTGTATGTAGATCTTGATTAAGTTTGGAATACAATGAAAAATTATAACGATAGAAAGCGTCTGTGTATCCATTTTTTTAATCCAGGTTTCTGGTAGCCTGGTGGCTAAATCTCTCGCTTCACACATCGAGGGTCTGGGTTCGATTCCTAGCCAGGGTAGAAACATAGGGCATCTTTCTTTACAGTTGTTGTCTATGTTCACCCATCAATAAAATGGGTACCTGGGTGTTAGTCGACTGGTGTGGGTCGCATCCTGGGACACTTACCTAATTTTCCAGAAATGGTCAGCATAACAAGGGGCTTTCTATATGTAGTATGTAATTGATGTCAGCTAGGCCTTTATACCTTGTACTTGTACTTGTAGTAAAACAAGATATTATATTATTATTATTTTTTTTATTAACACATCGGCCGTTTCCCACCAAGGCATGGTGGCACGAAAAAGAAAAACTTTCATCATCACTCACTCCATCACTGTCTTGCCAGAGGCGTGCTTACACTAGTTATAAAACTGCAACATTAACACCCCTCCTTCAAAGTGCTGGCACTGTACTTCCCATCTCCAGGAATCAAGTCCAGCCAGCCAGTTTCCCTGAATCCCTTCATAAATGTTACTTTGCTTACACTCCAACAACACGTAAAGTCCTAAAAAACATTTGTATCAATCTGCTCCTAACACGCTCACGCATGCTTGCTGGAAGTCCAAGCCCCTCGCACACAAAACCTCCTTTACCCCCTCCCTCCAACCTTTCCAAGGCCGACCCCTACCCCACCTTCCCTCCACTACAGATTTACACACTCTCGAAATCTTTCTATTTTGTTCCATCCTCTCTACATGTCCAAACCATCTCAACAACCCCTTCTCAGCCCTATGGATAATAGTCTTGGTAATCCCACACCTCCTCCTAATCTTCAAACTACGGGATTTATATCAAGAAGTGTAAGCAACAGAAGTCCAGCGGTTATATTACAGCTTTATACATCATTAGTAAGGCCTCACCTAGATTATGCAGCTCAGTTCTGGTCTCCATTTTACAGAATGGATATAAATTCGTTAGAAAACATTCAGCGACGAATGACAAAGTTAATTCATAGCATTAGAAATCTTCCGTATGAAGAAAGATTGAAGACCCTTAAATTACATTCACTTGTAAGACGAAGAATGAGGGGAGACATGATCGAGGTATATAAGTGGAAGATGGGTATTAATAAGGGGGATATAAATAAGGTCTTGAGGATATCTCTCCAAGAAAGAACCCGCAATAATGGATTCAAATTGGATAAGTTTAGATTTAGAAAGGATATAGGAAAATATTGGTTTGGAAATAGGGTAGTTGATGAGTGGAACAGTCTGCCTAGTAGGGTTATTGAAGCTAGGACCTTGGGCAGTTTCAAATTTAGGTTGGATAAATTCATGAGTGAGAGGGGTTGGATTTGAGTGGGACTCGCACTTGAGTTAATAGAATCTTCAAAGCTTATTTCTTGGGCAGAATTGAAAATTAGGTTGGGCAATTATTCTGTTAGTGGGATGGATTGTGAAGGACCTGCCTAGTATGGGCCAACAGGCCTGCTGCATTATATTCACACCAGACATTGCCCTCAAACATGACATCTCCACTGCCTCCAGCCTTCTCCTTGTTGCAACATTCACAACCCATGCCTCACACCTATACAAGAGCGTTGGTATAACTATACTCTCAAACATTCCCCTCTTTGCGCTCATGGATAAAGTTCTCTGTCTCCACAGACTCCTCAGTGCACCACTCACATTTTTCCCCTCGTTAATTCTATGATTCACCTCATCCTTCATAGACCCATCTGCTGACACATCCACTCCCAAATATCTGAACACATTCACCTCCTCCATACTCTCTCCCTCCAATCTGATATCCAATTTTCCGTTACCTAATTTTTTTGTTATCCTCATAATCTTATTATTAATATTATCATTATTATTATTATTATTATTATTATTATTATTATTATTATTATTATTATTATTATTATTATTATTATTATTATTATTATTATTATTATTATTATTATTATTATTATTATTATTATTTTTATTATTATTATTATTATTATTATTATTATTATTATTATTATTATTATTATTATTATTATTATTAATATTATTATTATTATTATTATTCAATATTATTAAAGATCAGTGGGAAGCACTAAACCCGAAGAGGCTAAGCAAACTTTAAGAAATGTGATTGTACAGAATATATAGGGATTTCAAAGAAAAGAGTAAAGCAAAGTCGTTGACGATGGATTTTGAAGGCATCTATGACTCTCTAGGCCATTTTGGCAGATACCAGAAATACGTATTTGGTCTAGCCTGTATAGGGCTCTTCATTCCTGCAATGCCAGTAGTCTGCATGACGTTTGTCGGCAATCCTGTCAAATACAGGTAAGTCATTCCTCTTGAATTTATTTATTTTATTATTTTTTATTAACACATCGGCCGATTCCACCAAGGCAGGGTGGCCCGAAAAGAAAAACTTTCATCATCATTCACTCCATCACTGTCTTGCCAGAAGGGTGCTTTACACTACAGTTATAAAACTGCAACATTAACACCCTCCTTCAGAGTGCCGGCACTGTACTTCCCATCTCCAGAACTCAAGTCCGGCCTGCCGGTTTCCTGAATCCCTTCATAAATGTTACTTTGCTCACACTCCAACAGCACGTCAAGTATTAAAACCATATGCCTCCATTCACTCCTATCAAATACGCTCACACATGCTTGCTGGAAGTCCAAGCCCTCGCACACAAAACTTCCTTTACCCCTCCCTCCAACCTTTCCTAGGCCGACCCCTACCCCGCCTTCCCTCCACTACAGATTTATACACTCTCGAAGTCACTCTGTCTCGTTCCATTCTCTCTACATGTCCAAACCATCTCAACAACCCTCCTCAGCTCTCTGGACAATCGTTTTGGTAATCCCGCACCTCCTCCTAATTTCCAAACTCCGAATTCTCTGCATTATATTCACACCACACATTGACCTCAGACATGACATCTCCACTGCCTCCAGCCTTCTCCTCGTTGCAACATTCATCACCCATGCTTCACACCCATATAAGAGCGTTGGTATAACTATACTCTCATACATTCCCTCTTTACTTCCATGGACAAGGTTCTTTGTCTCCACAGACTCCGAAGTGCTCCACTCACCCTTTTCCCTCATCAATTCTATGATTCACCTCATCCTTCATAGACCCATCTGCCGACATGTCCACTCCCAAATATCTGAATACATTCACCTCCTCCATACTCTCTCCCTCCAATCTGATATCCAATCTTTCGTCACCTATTCTTTTTGTTATCCTCATCACCTTACTCTTTCCTATATTCACTTTCAATTTTCTTCTTTTACACACCCTACCAAATTCATCCACCAACCTCTGCAGCTTCTCTTCAGAATCTCCCAAAAGCACAGTGTCATCAGCAAAAAGCAACTGTGACAACTCCCACTTTGTATTTGCTTTTTATCTTTTAGCCCAACACCTCTTGCCAAGACCCTCGCATTCACTTCTCTTACAACCCCATCTATAAATATATTGAACAACCACGGTGACATCACACATCCTTGTCTAAGGCCCACTTTTACTGGGAAATAGTCCCTTCCCTCCTACACACTCTAACCTGAGCCTCACTATCCTCATAAAAACTCTTCACTGCTTTCAGTAACCTTCCTCCTATTCCATACACCTGCAACATCTGCCACATTGCCCCCTATCTACCCTATCATATGCCTTTTCCAAATCCATAAATGCCACAAAACATCTTTACCCTTATCCAAATACTGTTCACCTATATGTTTCACTGTAAACACTTGGTCTACACACCCCTACCTTTCCTAAAGCCCCCTTGTTCATCTGCTATTCTGCTTTCTGTTTTACTCTTAATTCTTTCAATAATAACTCTACCATACACTTTACCAGGTACACTCAACAGACTTATTCCCTATAATTTTTGCACTCTCTTTTGTCCCCTTTGCCTTTATACAAAGGAACAATACACGCTCTCTGCTAATCCTAGGTACCTTACCCTCTTCCATACATTTATTAAATAATAGCACCAACCACTCCAAAATTATATCCCCACCTGCTTTTAACATTTCTATCTTTATCCCATCAATCCCAGCTGCCTTACCCCCTTTCATTCTACCCACTGCCTCACGGACTTCCCCTACACCCACAACTGGCTCTTCCACACTCCTACAAGATGTTATTCCTCCTTGCCCTACACACGAAATCACAGCTTCCTGTCTTCATCAACATTTAATAAATCCTCAAAATATTCTCTCCATCTTCCCGATACCTCTAACTCTCCATTTAATAACTCTCTCTCCTATTTTTAACTGTCAAATCCATTTGTTCTCTAGGCTTCCTCAACTTATTAATCTCATTCCAAAACTTTTTCTTATTTTCAACAAAATTTGCTGATAACATCTCACCCACTCTCTCATCTGCTCTTTTTACATTGCTTCACCACTCTTTTAACCTCTCTTTTCTCTCCATATACTCTTCCCTCCTTGCATCACTTCTACTTTGTAAAAACCTCTCATATGCTAACTTTTTCTCCCTTACTACTCTCTTTACATCATCATTCCACCAATCGCTCCTCTTCCTCCCGCACCCACTCGCCTGTAACCACAAACTTCTGCTGAACACTCTAACACTACATTTTTAAATCTACCCCATACATTTTCGACCCCATTGCCTACACTCTCACTAGCCCATCTATCCTCCAATAGTTGTTTATATCTTACCCTAACTGCCTCCTCTTTTAGTTTATAAACCTTCACCTCTCTTTTACTTACTGATTCTATTTTCCTTGTATCCCATCTACCTTTTACTCCCACTGTAGCTATAACTAAAAAGTGATCTGATATATCTGTAGCCCTCTATAAACATGTACATCCTGAAGTCTACTCAACAGTCTTTTATCTACCAATACATAGTCCAACAAACTACTGTCATTACGCCCTACATCATATCTTGTATACTTATTTATCCTCTTTTTCTTAAAATATGTATTACCTATAACTAAACCCCTTTCTATACAAAGTTCAATCAAAGGGCTCCCATTATCATTTACACCTGGCACCCCAAACCTACCTACTACACCCTCTCTGCATGTTTCTCCCACTTTAGCATTTAGGTCCCTACCACAATTACTCTCTCATTTGGTTCAAAAGTTCCTATACATTCGCTTAACAAAATATATATATATATATATATATATATATATATATATATATATATATATATATATATATATATATATATATATATATATATATATATATAGTCGTGCCGATTAGGTAAAACTTGGGATTTTGGCTTAAATAGCAACGCTCACCTTGCCATATAAGACAAGTGAAAATTTGTGTATGCAATAATTTCGCCAAAATCATTCTGAACATAACGAAAAAATATATTTCATTGTGTTTGTTTATTATTAAATTAATGTTAACGTAACTAAAATATATTTTGTTGGGTTAGGCTAAATTAAATTGCGCTTGTTGTAATAAGGTTAGGTAGGTTTTCAAAGTTTCTCTTGGTACAAAATTATAAATTCTTACATTAACATAAATAAAAAAATTATACCTTTAAATCTATAAGAGAAAATTTTAGAAAGGACTTAATTTTAAATGAGTTCTTGCTAATTGACCAGTTTTACCTAATCGGCAGACTATATATATATATATATATATAATATATATATATATATATATATCGTTCGATTAGGTAAAACTGTCAATTAGCAAGAACTCATCTAAAATTAAGTCCTTTCTAAAATTTTCTTTATACGTTTAAAGATATATTTTTTCATTTATGTTAATGTAGAATTTATATTTTGTACCAAGAGAACTTGAAAACCTGCTAACCTTATTACAACGAGGCAATTTGATTTAGCCTAACTCCAACTAAATATATTTTAGATACGTTAACATTAATTTATAATAAACAAACACAATGAATATATTTTTCGTTATGTTCAGAATGATTTTGGCGAAATATTGCATCACAAATTTTCACTTGTCTTATATGGCAAGTGAGCGTTATATTTAAAAAAATCTGATTACCTAACGCATAATATATATATATATATATATATATATATATATATATATATATATATATATATATATATATATATATATATATATATATGTCGTGCCGATTAGGTAAAACTGGTCAATTAGCAAGAACTCATCTAAAATTAAGTCCTTTCTAAAATTTTCTCTTATACGTTTAAAGATATATTTTTCATTTATGTTAATGTAAGAATTTATAATTTTGTACCAAGAGAAACTTTGAAAACCTACTAACCTTATTACAAAGGCAATTTAATTTAGCCTAACCAAACTAAATATATTTTAGATACGTTAATATTAATTTAATAATAAACAAACACAATGAAATATATTTTTCGTTATGTTCAAAATGATTTTGGCGAAATTATTGCATACACAAATTTTCGCTTGTCTTATATGGCAAGGTGAGCGTTGCTATTTAAGCCATAATATATATATATATATATATATATATATATATATATATATATATATATATATATATATATATATATATATATATATATATATATGTCGTGCCGATTAGGTAAAACTTACGATTTTGGCTTAAATAGCAGCTCACCTTGCCATATAAGACAAGTGAAATTTGTGTATCAATAATTTCGCCAAAATCATTCTGAACATAACGAAAAAATATATTTCATTGTGTTTGTTTATTATTAAATTAATGTTAACCAATCTAAAATATTTTAGTTGGTTAGGCTAAATTAAATTGCGCTTGTTGTAATAGGTTAGGTAGGTTTTCAAAGTTTCTCTTGGTACAAAATTATAAATTCTTACATTACCATAAATGAAAAATATATCTTTAAACGTATAAAGAAAATTTTAGAAAGGACTTAATTTTAGATGAGTTCTTGTAATTGCCAGTTTTACCTAATCGGCACGACTATATATATATATATTTTATATATATATATATATATATATATATATATATATATATATATATATGTCGTGCCGATTAGGTAAAACTTGCGTTTTTGGCTTAAATAGCAACGCTCACCTTGCCATATAAGACAAGTGAAAATTTGTGTATGCAATAATTTCGCCAAAATCATTCTGAACATAACGAAAAAATATATTTCATTGTGTTTGTTTAATTTTAAATTTATGTTAACGTATCTAAAATATATTTAGTTGGGTTAGGCTAAATTAAGTTGCGCTTGTTGTAATAAGGTTAGGTAGGTTTTCAAAGTTTCTCTTGGTACAAAATTATAAATTTTACATTAACATAAATGAAAAAATATATCTTTAAACGTATAAGAGAAAATTTTAGAAAGGACTTAATTTTAGATGAGTTCTTGCTAATTGACCAGTTTTACCTAATCGGCACGACATATATATATATATATATATATATATATATATATATATATATATATATATATATATATATATATATATATATGTCGCCGATTAGGTAAAACTTCGATTTTGGCTTAAATAGCAACGCTCACCTTGCCATATAAGACAAGTGAAAATTTGTGTATGCAATAATTTCGCCAAAATCATTCTGAACATAACGAAAAAATATATTTCATTGTGTTTGTTTATTATTAAATTAATGTTAACGTATCTAAAATATATTTAGTTGGGTTAGGCTAAATTAAATTGCGCTTGTTGTAATAAGGTTAGGTAGGTTTTCAAAGTTTCTCTTGGTACAAAATTATAAATTCTTGCATTAACATAAATGAAAAAAATATATCTTTAAACGTATAAGAGAAAATTTTAGAAAGGACTTAATTTTAGAGGAGTTCTTGCTAATTGACCAGTTTTACCTAATCGGCACGACATATATATATATAACTGTTTTACATGATGGTAGGATTGCTGGTGTCATTTGCCTCATAAACACGCTGAATAACAGGTATGTCTTGCTACTTCTACTTACACTTAGGTCACACTACACAGGTATGCACATACATATATATACATACAAACATCTAAGTTTTTCTTTTTTTTCTTAATAGCTCTTGTTCTTCTTTATTTCCTCTATTATCCATGGGGAAGTGGAAAAGAATCTTTCCTCCGTAAGGCATGCGTGCCGTATGAGGCGACTAAAGTGCCGGGAGCAATGGGCTAGTAACCCCTTCTCCTGTACACATTACTGAAAAAGAGAAGAAGATTTTTTTATAAAACTGGGATGCTTGAATGTGCGTGGATGTAGTGCGGATGATAAGAAAGAGATGATTGCTGACGTTATGAATGAAAAGAAGTTGGATGTCCTGGCCCTAAGCGAAACAAAGCTGAAGGGGGTAGGTGAGTTTCAGTGGGGAGAAATAAATGGGATTAAGTCAGGAGCATCTGAGAGAGTTAGAGCTAAGGAAGGGATTGCAATAAAGTTGAAAGATCAGTTATGGAAGTAAAAGAGTGAATATAAATGTATAAATTCAAGGATTATGTGGAGTAAAATAAGGGTCGGATGCGAAAAGTGGGTCATAATAAGCGTGTATGCACCTGGAGAAGAGGGGAGTGTAGAGGAGAGAGACAGATTTTGGGAGATATTAAACGAATGTATAGGAACCCTTGAATCAAGTGAGAGAGTAATTGTGGTAGGGGACCTAAATGCTAAAGTAGGAGAAACATTTAGAGAGGGTGTGTTAGGTAAGTTTGGAGTGCCAGGTGTAAATGATAATGGGAGACCTTTGATTGAACTTTGTATAGAAAGGGGTTTAGTTATAGGTAAACATATTTTAAGAAAAAGAGGATAAATAAGTATACAAGATATGATGTAGGACGTAATGATAGAAGTTTGTTGGACTATGTATTGGTAGATAAAAGACTGTTGAGTAGACTTCAGGATGTACATGTTTATAGAGGGGCCACAGATATATCAGACCACTTTTTAGTTATAGCTACAGTGGGAGTAAAAGGTAGATGGGATCCAAGGAAAATAGAAGCAGCAAGTAAGAGAGAGGTGAAGGTTTATAAACTAAAAGAGGAGGCAGTTATGGTAAGATATAAAAACTGGCCATATCGCACCAAGGCAGGGTGACCTAAAAAGAAAACGAAGGTTTATCTTTTTTTTTAAATTTAGTATTGTATGCAAGAGAAGATGTTACCACCCCCTATCTCCGAGCATGTTAGTCGCTCTTACGACACATATGGCTTTCGACACAGTTCCTCACAAGAGATTAGTGCTAGAGGATCAGGAATATAAAAGAGGAAGAGCACTGCAATGGATCAGAGAATACTTGACAGGGTGGCAACAACGAGTCATGGTACGTGATGAGGTATCACAGTGGGCGCCAGTGACGAGCGGGGTTCCACAGGGGTCAGTCCTAGGACCAGTGCTATTTTTGGTATGTGTGAATGACATGATAGACTCAGGGAATGACAAGGATAGACTCAGAAGTGTCCCTGCTTGCAGATGATGTGAAGTTAATGAGGAGAATTAAATCAGATGAGGACCAAGCAAAACTAAAACGAGATCTGGTCCAGAAACTGGCTCCTCGAATCTGAAAATATGAGGTGGCTTATGAGGATTTAGTGAAAAATGAAATTTAATGAAAATAAGGGTAGAATAAGAATATTTAATGAAGTTGAACAAATGAGATGGGGTATTTTGATCTTAGAGCTAGGTGTGATGTGGGTTAACATGTCTTATGTGTATAATGAGTGTGTATAGATGAGAATAAGTGTATATGGTTGTATGTGGGTGAGTGTATGAGGTGTGTTTGAGGTAGTAGGTCAATAATTGTAGTGAAATATCGGTAGACGTGCATCTGAGGGGGGTAAGGGGGTGTTGTACGTGACAAGTAGTTGTAAAAATTGTGGGTGGATGTCGTAATATCGAGCTGGTAATGTCAGTGAGTGTTGGGAGTTGAACAACATAATGCAGTATGAGATGGTTTTAAAATGTTGTGACTTGTTTGAAGTGTGTGTGTGTGTACTCACCTAGTTGTGGTTGGAGGGGTCGATTCACAGCTCCTGGCCCCGATTCTTCACTGGTCGCTACTAGGTCACTTTTCCTGCTCTATGAACTTTATCATACCTGTTCTTAAAACACTGTATGGATCCTGCCTCCACTACATCACTTTCCAGACTATTCCATTTCCTCACAACTCTGTGACTGAAGAAATACTTTCTAAGACCCCTGTGATTCATCTAAGTCTTCAACTTCCAATTGTGACCCCTTGTTACTGTGTCTCATCTCTGGAACATCCTGTCTCCGCCCAACTAGTAAATTTCTCTCAGTATTGTATATGTCGTTGTCATATTCCCCCTATCTCTCCTGTCCTCCTGTTACGACAGGTAGATTTCCCATAACCTCTCATAGTAGGACATTCCCTTAGTTCCGGGACAAGTCTCGTTGCAAACCTTTGCACTTTATCTAATTTCCTTATATGCTTCACTAGGTGTGGGTTCCAAACTGGTGCTGCAGACTCCAATATGGGCCTGACGTACATCGTGTATGGGGTCATGAACGATTCTTTATTGAGATGTTGGAATGCCATTCTTAGGATTGTTAGGCGCCTATTTGCTGCAGCAGTTATTTGGTTGATGTGCGCCTCGGGAGATGTGATCAGTGTTATACTCACCCCAAGATCCTTTTCCTTTAGTGAAATTTATAGTCTATGGTCCCCTAGACTGTACTCCAACTGCAGTCTTCTTTGCCCTTCCCCAATCTTCATGACTTTGCACTTGGTGGGGTTGAACTCCAGGAAGCAGTTTCTGGACCAGGCTTGCAGCCTGTCCAGATCCCTTTATAGTCCTGCCTGGTCCTTCTCCGATTGAATTCTTCTCATTAACTTCACATCATCTGCAAACAAGGACACTTCTGAGTCTATTCCTTCAGTCATGTCATTCACATATACCAGAAACAGAACCGGTCGTAGGACTGACCCCGCTCATAAACAAGCGCCCACTCTGACACCTCGTCAAGTACCATGACTCGCTGATGTCTTCTCGTTAGATGTTCTCTGATTCACTGTAGTGCCTTCACTGTTATCCCTGCCTGGTCCTCCAGCTTTTGCACTAATCTCTTGTGTGGATCTGTGTCAAAAGCCTTCTTACAGTCCAAGAAAACACAATCTACCCTACCCTCTCTCTCTCTCATGTCTTACTGCTGTCACCCTGTCATAGAACTCCAGTAGATTTGTGACACAGGATTTGCCATCCCTGAAACTGTGCTGGTTGTCGTTGATAAGCTCATTCCTTTCTAGGTGCTCCACCACTCTTCTCCTGATAATCTTCTCCATGACTTTGCATATTATACATGTGAGCAACACTGGTCTGTTGTTTAATGCTTCGCAGTGCCGGATTCAAGTGGTGGGGGACCCAGGGCCCACTTTGGTGGGGGCCCCTTGCATTAAAAAGGTCTAACTCTAATGGTTACTAGACTTAAGTTTCTCTTTGGAAAACTTTCGCCACTCTCAATATACGTACCATAAATTAGTGTAACTGAAAGGTAATGTACAGACTTATGAGGAGTTATCTTCAATCAGATAAAATATTATAAGCCTGTGTACATTCCGTGCTTTTCTGATTGAAAAGTCTCTGATGACTTCGTCAAAATCAAGGAAGCCCAGGATGCCAGATTCACAGGTTCACAAGCTGCCCTTGCTCATGCTCATTCGTTGCTGGTTCTCACTACCAGACTGTTGTTCACATACTGACCATGATCAAGCAGTCATTCATACTGCAGCGACCTGCACACCCAGGATGATGATGTGCTGTGAGTCATCCTCGCGTCATGCAGCTGACAACTCACTTACACTGATGATGTAACACCAGCGATCAGATGACTCAACATGACAATCCCACCACAATTCAAACACTTGCATACATTTTCTCTTTTTGCGATCTATTCATTCTTAGTATAATGTGTTTCATAATATTTTACATCATTTGGTGGGAGGCCCGGGGCCCGGGGCCCCTCCCCTAAATCTGGCCTTGATGCATCATGCCTCTTTTTTTAAAATAGGGACTACATTTGCTGTCTGTGGTACACAGAGCACCTCTGCTTTCCCTTTCAAGATCCATGGAGAGATGTTATCGGGTCCCATCGCCTTATCAGCGCCTCTTCACCTCCTCCTCGGGTGTATGTATTGTGTCCAACACTTGATGGTGTACCCCACCTCTCCATCTTTCTGGAGTCCATTCTGTCTCCTCTGTAAATACTTCTTTGAATCTCATGTTGAGCTCCTCACATACTTCTCGGTCGTTTCTTGTGATCTTCCCTCCTTCTTTTCTCAGCCTGATTACTTGGATCTTGACTGTTGTTTTCTCCTGACGAGGCTGTACAACAGCTTCGGGTCAGATTTGGCTTTTGCTGCTATGTCATTTTTGTATTGTCGTTGAGCCTCCCTCCTTACCTGAGCATATTCATTTGTGCATCTATGATTTCTTTCCTTATTCTAGAGGGTTTTATGCCTTCTATACTTCTTCCATTCTCTAGCACACTTGGTTTTGGCCTCTATACACCTATGGGTGAACCAAAGGCTTGTCCTGGCCTTCTCGCTATTTCTGTTTCCTATGGATACAAATCTCTCCTCAGCTTCCATGCATATTGTTGTCACATATTACATCATCTCATTTACTGATCTCTCTGCTAGTTCTCTGTCCCACTGAACCTCATGCAGAAAGTTCTTCATGACTGTGTATTCCTCTCTCTTGTAGTTTGGCTTCATTCGTCCTGCCCTTATTGCTTCCCTTTCCACTTGTAACTCTACTAAGTATTTTATTTTTTAATGGGTTAGGTTTTGCAGTGCTTGTGCGTGCTGTTTATGTGTGTGTATGTGTGTACTCACCTATTTGTGGTTGCAGTGGTCGATTCATAGCTCCTGGCCCAGCCTCTTCACTGATTGGTACTGGGTCCTCTCTCTCCCTGCTCCATGAGCTTTATCAAACCTTGTTTGAAACCTATGTATGGTTCCCGTGTGTGCTGTGTGTGTGTGTGTGTGTGTGTGTGTGTGTGTGTGTGTACTCACCTAGTTGTGGTTGCAGGGGTCGATTCATAGCTCCTGGCCCCGCCTCTTCACTGGCCGCTATTGGGTCTCTCTCCCTTCGCCATGGGCCTTATCATACCTCTTATTAAAGCTATGAATGGATCCTGCCTCCACTACATCGCTTCCCAAGCTATTCCACTTCCTGACCACTCTGTGACTGAAGAAATACGTCCTAACATCCCTGTGATTCATCTGAGTCTTCAACTTCCAGCTGTGCCCCCTTGTTGCTGTATCCCATCTCTGGAACATTCTGTCTCTGTCCACCTTGTCAATTCCTCTCAGTATTTTATATGTCGTTATCATGTCCCCCCTTTCTCTCCTGTCCTCCAGTGTCGTCAGGTCGATTACCTTTAACCACTCCTCTTAGGACATACCCCTTAGCTCCGGGACTATTCGTGTTGCAAACCTTTGCACTTTCTCTATTTTCTTTATGTGCTTGGCTATGTGTGGGTTCCAAACTGGTGCTGCGTACTCCAGTATGGGCCTAACGTTCACAATGTACAGGGTTTTGAACGATTCCTTATAATGGAAGTTTTGAGACTCTCTGACCGCGGGTTCGAACCCTACCCGTGGTATGGTATGAGAGTATAGTTATACCAACTCTCTTATATGGGTGTGAAGCATTGGTGATGAATTTTGCAACGAGGAGAAGGCTGGAGGTTGTTGTGGTTGTGCAGGTTGTTGTTGTGCATGTTGTTGTTGTGCAGGTTTTTGCTGTTGTGCAGGTTGTTGTTGTTGTTCAGGTTGTTGTTGTTGTGCAGGTTGTCGTTGTTGTGCAGGTTGTTGTTGTTATTGTAGGTGCTTTGGTGGTGGTGGTCATTGTGGTTGTCGTAGGTACCCGAGTGGTGGTTGTGGTTGTTGTAGGTACTCGAGTGGTGGTTGTGGTTGTTCTAGGTACTCGAGTGGTGGTTGTGGTTGTTGTCTGTTCGCCATATTCTGTTGGACTGCCCCCACTATCAACGAGCACGCAGAATTTACCTCCAACGTCGTGTTCGCTCTGTGGCCCTTTCTTTACCTTCCCTCCTTGCTTCTCTAACAGCTACTTCCTGTTGCCATGTTTAAGATGTCGGAATGCTGTCTTAGGTTTGCTAAGCGCCCGTATGTTGCAGCAGTTATTTGGTTGATGTGCGCCTCAGGAGATGTGCTCAGTGTTATACTCACCCCAAGATCGTTTTCCTTTGGTGAGGTTTGTAGTCTCTGGCCCCCCTAGACTGTACTCCGTTTGCGGTCTTCTTTGCCTTTCCCCAATCTTCATGACTTTGCACTTGGTGGGTTGAACTCCAGGAGCCAATTCCTGGACCAGGTCTGCAGCCTGTCCAGATCCCTTTGTAGTTCTGCCTGGTCCTCGTCCGATTGAATTCTTCTCATCAACTTCACATCATCTGCAAACAGGGACACTTCGGAGGTTATTCCTTCCGTCATATGTGTGTGTGTACTCACCTAGTTGTACTCCCCTAGTTGTGGTTGCAGGGGTCGAGTCATAGCTCCTGGCCCCGCCTCTTCACTGGCCGCTACTGGGTCACGCTCCCTGCTCCATGAGCTTTATCATACCTCTCCTTAAAGCTATGTATGGAACCTGCCTCTAAGATTCATTTGAGTCTTCAACTTCCAACTGTGTCCCCTTGTTGCTGTGTCCCATCTCTGGAACATTCTGTCTCTGTCCACCTTGTCTATTCCTCTCAGTATCTTATATGTCGTTATCATGTCTTCCCTATCACTCCTGTCCTCCAGTGTCGTCAGGTCGATTTCCCTTAACCTCTCCTCGTAGGACATACCCCTTAGCTCCGGGACTAGCCTTGTTCCAAACCTTTGCACTTTCTCTAGCTTCTTTACGTGTTTGGCTAGATGTGTTTTCCAAACTGGTGCTGCATACTCCAGTATGGGCCTAACATACACAGTGTACAGGATCCTGAACTAATTTTTTATTAAGATGTCGGAATGCTGTTCTTAGGTTAGCTAGGCGCCCATATTCTGCAGCAGTTATTTGGTTGATGTTCGCCTCAGGAGATGTGCCTGGTGTTATACTCACCCCAAGATCTTTTTCTTTGATTGAGGTTTGTAGTCTCTGGTTCCCTAGACTGTACTTCGTCTGAGGTCTTCTTTGCCCTTCCCCAATCTTCATGACTTTGCACTTGGAGGGGCTGAACTCCAGGAGCCAATTGCTGGACCAGGCTTGCAGCTTGTCCAGATCCCTTTGTAGTTCTGCCTGGTCCTCGTCCGATTGAATTTTCTCATCAACTTCACATCATCTGCAAACAGGGACACTTCGGAGTCTATTCCTTCCGTCATGTCGTTCACAAATACCAGAAACAGCACCGGTCCTAGGACTGACCCCTGTGGAACCCCACTCGTCACCGGCGCCCACTCTGACACCTCGCCACGTACCATGACTCGCTGCTGTCTTCCTGATAGGTATTCCCTGATCCATTGTAGTGCTTTCCCTGTTACCTCTGCCTGGTCCTCCAACTTTGCACTAATCTCTTGCGTGGAACTGTGTCAAACGCCTTCTTACAGTCCAAGAATGTGCAATTTACCCACCCTCTCTCTCTTGTCTTATTGCTGTCACCCTGTCGTAGAAATCCAGTAGGTTTGTGACACAAGATTTCCGTCCCTAAACCGTGTTGGCCGTCGTTGATAAGCTCATTCCTTTCTAGGTGCTCCACCACTCTTCTCCTGACTATCTTCTCCATGACCTTGCATGCTATACATGTCAGTGACACTGGTCTGTAGTTTAGTGCTACGTTCCTGTCTCCTTTTTAAAAATTGGAACTACATTTGCTGTCTTCCATACCTAAGGTAGTTGCCCGTTTCGATAGATTGTTGAAGATCATTGTTAGGGTAGCCATAGCTCCTCTGCTCCTCTCTCAGGACCCATGGAGAGATGTTATCCGGCCCCATCGCCTTTGAGGTATCTAGCTCGCTTAGTAGCCTCTTCACTTCCTCCTCAGTTTGTGTGTATTGTGTCCAGCACCTGATGTGTACCCTACCCTCCTCCTTTCTGGAGGCCCTTCTATCTCCTCTGTGAACACCTCTTTGAATCTCAATTGAGCTCCTCACACACTTCACGGTCATTTCTTGACCTCCCTCCCTACCTTCCTCAGCCTGATCACCTGGTCCTTGACTGTTGTTTCCCTCCTGATGTGGCTGTACAACAGCTTTGGGTCAGATTTGGCTTTCGCTGCTATGTCATTTCGTACTGTCTTTGGGCCTCCCTTCTACTGTGCATAATTCATTTCTGGCTCTACGACTGCTCTCCTTATTCTCCGGGTCCTTTGCCTTCTACCTCTTCCATTCCCTGGCACACTTGGTTTTGGCTTCCTGCACCTTTGGGTGAACCATGGGCTCATCTGTCTTTTCGCTTCTCCTGTTACCCTTGGGTATAAACCTCTCCTCAGCTTCCTTGCAAATTGTTGTCAATATTCCATCATCTCGTCTACTGACTTCCCTGATCTTCACGAACTCTCAAATTCTCATGCCACTAGTCCCTTCTGATTTTTGTGCAGCTTCCGCTTCCTCCACTTGTAACTCTACTATGTATTCGAAACTTAGAA
Organism: Cherax destructor; assembly: GCA_009830355.1. Taxonomy (NCBI): domain Eukaryota; kingdom Metazoa; phylum Arthropoda; class Malacostraca; order Decapoda; family Parastacidae; genus Cherax; species Cherax destructor. The sequence goes on from WNWK01008676.1 coordinate 59,380, forward strand.
CCATATGATCACTGGCCCCAAGGGGGCTTTCATGTGTGATGTCCTCAATATCTGCCTACTCAGGGTGAATACTAGGTCCAGTCTCGCTGGTTCGTCATTTCCCTCTCTCTCTGGTAGTGTCCCTTACGTGTTGGTACATGAGATTTTCCAGTACCACCTCCAGCATCTTAGACCCTCCACGTTTCTTGGCCCCATGTGGCTCCAAGTTCTCCCAATCATTTCCTTATGGTTGAAGTCACCCATGATCAGTAGCTTCGCCCTGCTCGCTGAGCCCTTCTGGCCACTTCTGCCAGAGTGTCAATCATCGCTCTGTTACTCTCATCATACTCTTGCCTTGGCCTCCTGCTGTTCTGTGGTGGGTTATACATACTGCAATTACCACCTTGGGACCTCCAGACTGTAGCATCCTACTATGTAATCCCCAGCTTCTCCTCCGTCTCCTCTTCCATCTCGTCAAAATCCCATCGGTTTTTGATCAGCAGTGCCACTCCTCCACCCTCTGTTCCTCTGTCTTTCCTCAGGATCTGGTATCCCATTGGAAAGATGGCATCTGTTATCATACCTGTGAGCTTGGTTTCTGTGAGAGCTATTATGTCCGGTGATGCCTCTTTGACTCTTTCGTGCCACTCCTCCACTTATTTGTTATTCCATCAGCATTGGTGTACCATACCTTCAGTTTCCTCTCTACTACTGTGTTTTGGGGGTCTGTGAGGGTGGGGACCTGGTGGTGTACTGTGGGATTCTATAGTGGAGTGTTGGGTGGGGGCTGAGATTGTTGGTTGTAGTTTGTGTTGGGATAGTGTGCTTGGTTGTTGGGTGTTTGGGATGGTTCTGTGTGTGCTTGTTCTTGTTGCTCCGCCCTGCTCTGGTTGTCCTCTACTGATTCTGTCCTTGTCCCTCCTCCTCGCTCCTTTCGCCTTTGTGTCCTCTCCCTCAGCTGCTGTCGTTCTGTTTTTGTTCTGTCCCGGTCTAGGAACACCCTCCTGTATTCTTCCGTTTCCTTCAATCGTGGTTTCTCTTGGAGGATTCTGTCTCTCTCTGTTTCTGTCCTGAGAATCAGCTTGAGCGGTCGTTTTCTCCCCTTCGAGTACCCCCCTATTCTCTGAAAATTTACAATCTCGGACATGTCTTCTTCACCTATTTCTTTGAGTATGCTCTCAATCTCCTTTCTTTCTGCCTGCCGTCTTTCAGTGTGTGTGTGTGTGTGTGTGTGTGTGTGTTTATTCCGCACTGCAGTCCCTCCGTGAAAATCAGTCTGAGCATCGCGAGACTATTGCATCTCCGTGATGAAATATCCTATCATATCTGTGATAAAATATCATGTTATACATATACATATATCCTAAGCCTACATATTAAGAGGTTCCGTAAGATCAATTCACAAGAAAAAATTGTTGGATCAAAACGTAAGATAAAGTTTTTAAGGATCAATGCACAAGAGAAAAAGTTTTGGAGTATCAACGCAGCGGAGAGAGTTTTGTCTTATCATTGCATAAGAGAAAGTTTTGTAATATCAGTTCATAAATGAAAGATTTGTAGGATCAATACATAAGAGAAAGTTTTGTAGGATCAATACATAAGAGAAAGTGTTGCATAAGTTTTTTTTAGAATCCATAGACAACAGAAAGTTCTCGAAACGATAAAGTTTAAGATCAGTTGAGCGTGTTTGAGGGACTGCTGGACAAGGCCAATTTTATCATGACAGAGAGAGAGAGGACATAATATTTTAAGATTAATAAACACGAGGATTTCAGTGTTGATTGCATGACACCGTCCTCACGAGGTTTACGAGGAAGTAAAGGTCTTAAAGGGACCCACATTACATATTTAGGGTTTCACGTCAGCTGTCCTGGTTTAAGTCTGGCACATATCTGAATTTTCACTTGGTCCACGAAGCCTGATAATCGTTTAAGATTTTGATGAGCTTCAGTCGCCATGGTAACCAAAAGCAGACGTCTCTCCCCCCTTATCTCCCAGTCTCAGACCCTTGTACCTCAACAAACACCAGGTACTTGATGTACCTTGAAAACACTCAAAGCCTGACTCTTTAAGAGTACAGTGGGCCCTCGGTTTTCGTTCACCTCCAAACTCGAACAATTATGTAAATGTATTTTTGTAAGAGCTTTTGTAAGTGTATTTTTGGGGGTCTGAAACGACTAATCTAATTTACATTCGTCCTTATGGGAACAAATTCTTAGGGTAATGGCACTCAAACAGCATTCTGGAAAGAATTTTCAACGAAAACCGAGGGTCCACTGTACTTGGAAATAATTCTGTCCTCTCAAAATTATTATTATTATTATGATTATCATCATTATGGGGAGCACTAAGCCCGTAGGGATTATAGAGCACATGTGGGGGGAGGGAATGGCAGTCATTCAGGTCTAATTTAGGGAACTGGAAAACAGATCCAATTCCCTTGATCAAGAGCCCCTCACTAGAATCAAGGAACCTCCCTTTAGGGAATCCTTCCAAAAGAGATGGAAACAAATATCATCGAATATTCCATGAGCTATAGTTCAACGCATTCAAGAAGTCCAGCACCTGTAGCTTAACCTCAAAATTCCCTAAATTGAATAAACTCATAAATACAGTGATGAACCCACAGTAAATTAATATGTTTGTTAATAAAAAGAGGAGTGTAAAACACCCTGTGCTTTTTTTCCGCTGGGACAGACTAAACCAAACTTGTCAAACTCACCACATCATAAAATGTCAAATTATCAATATTTTGTTCACTTTCTTTGTTCTTTTTAGTTATATTCGAGTTAATGCTTAACAATCCCCAGTGAATCCGTTCAAAAGAGTTATTCTCCAGTTACAGCAGGGACACCAGTATACAAATATTTTTAATAAAATTGGTAAATTGGGTCTTAACTCAGCCGAATAAAAAATGAGAGCATTCCAGTGAGCAAAATATACCAGCGGTAGTTTGAAGCTGATCAAAAAAAAAAAAAAAAAACACTGTCAGTTATCCAGAAACCATTAATTTACACTTATATTTTTGTTATAAAATTTACAAATTCGTACCTTCATATCCTGAAACTAAACTGAGTTTTTTTTTAGGTTAAATTCGTCTTTGTTGGAAGTTTGAAGTCAAAAGAGGATGCATTCTGAATTTATCGCCCGGGAATCGTTACATTTCTTCAAGTAAAAAAAATTCCAAATCTCAGCCACAAAACAACACCAACCTTCCTCTAAGTAAATAATATTAATAGTAATAGTAAGTAATAAAACTTCTACTTATACTTAGGTCACACTACACACATGTACATGTTTATGTATACACACTCATCTGAGTTTTCTTTGATTTTATCTTAATAGTTCTTATTCTTGTTACTTTTCCTTTCATATCCATGGGGAAGTGGAATAAGAATCTTTCCTCCATAAGCCATGCGTGTTGTAAAAGTCAACTAAAATGCCGGGAACAATGGGCTAGTAACCCCTTTTCCTGTATAGCTTACTAAAAAGAAAAAGAAGAAAACCGTCAAAGTGGGATGTTTGAATGTGTGTGAATGTTGAGCGAATGATAAGAAAGAGATGATTGTGGATATTAAGAATGAAAAGAAGCTGGATGATCTGGCTCTAAGTGAAACAAAGCTGAAGGGGGTAGGAGAGTTTCAGTGGGGAGAAATAAATGGGATTAGGTCAGGGGTTTCAAACAGAGTTAGAGCTAAAGAAGGAGTAGCAATAATGTTAAACGATAAGTTATGGCAGGAAAAGAAGAAATATAAATGTATAAATTCAAGAATTATGTGGTGTAAAATAAGGATTGGATGTGAAAAGTTGATTATAGTAATTGTTTATGCACCTCGAGAAGAGAGGAGAGAGAGAGAGAGAGAGATTTTGAGAAATGTTGAGTGAGTGCGTGGGGAGTTTTGAACCAAGTGAGAGAGTACTTGTGGTTGGGGATCTCAATGCTAAAGTGGGTAAATTTTTTATTGAGGGAGTAGTAGGTAAATTTGGGGTGCCATGGGTAAATGAAAATGGGAAGTCTTTAATTGAACTATGTGTAAAAAGAAGTTTGGTAATAAGTAATACATATTTAATGAGAAAGAGGATAAATAAGTATACAAGATATGATATAGCATGTATTGGAAGTAGTTTGTTAGATTATGTACTGGTGGATAAAAGAATGATGGGTAGGCTCCAGGCTGAACATGTTTATAGAGGGGCAAAGGATACATCGAATCATTATCTAGTTGTAGCTACAGTTAGAGTAAGAGGCAAATGGGACCAAAGGAAAATGGCTTAATTGGACAGTTGGAGTTGACACGGCCGGGTTTATGAGAACGAAAACAGGTTACCTCAAATTTTACTTTGGCTCCCTGTTGATTTTGTGGCTGGCGCCACTTTGCGTACTGGCGTCGTTGTTCACCATGTTGACCATGAGTTTGATGTTGTGGCTCACCAGACGTCTTAGTTGGTTGGCGTCGTTGTTCACTTTCATCTTGGCACTTCGTCCTGCATTCAGGGACAGGTCCATGATGATCTCTATTCATGTCAGGGTGTTGGGAAGAAAGATTAGACCGCTTGAAGAAGGAGCGGTTAGCCTCATAAGTGTCAGCCAGCCTGGCTGCTTCCAATACAGTGGTCATCGAATGATCTTCAGGAAAGACTCTAACCTCTGGTCCAACAGATTCCAGCAGGTTATCCACCAACAGTAACTGCACTAGATCACTAAAGTTGGCGACACCACTCGCCTTATACCATTTGGTGAAGTTTTTTGACTGCTACCTTACAAAGTCTACATGAGACTGACCCAGCTGACGCTTGCACAATTTGAATTCCTTCTTGTACTTGGCAGGAATACACTTATATGCTCCAAGAGCCGTTGTTTTAACAACCAGATAATCAGGAAATTCTTCATAATTTAAAAGAGTTGTGAACTCTTGCACTTTACTGTACAACGTTGTATGCACCAGTGCTGCCCAATGCTTCCCAGGCTATCTCAACAAAGAGAGGTACTAACGACACTGCATTTTGCACACTAGTCACCCACAGTCTGTTTAAATTGCCTCTTCTCCTCTCTATCAAACTCCTCTTTAGAAAATGCTTGCTGCTCTCTAGTTGTTCCAAGATTGAGTTTAGGTAACTCAAGCGCCAACGAAGCTGACTCTCCCTGAGACAAACCCGGTGCGCCACCTGCTTCACGAGACTGCTGGTCTGGTTGCTCTGGTGTTAATCCTCCCACATTACAAAGGAACCTCAGTGGGAGATACCTTAGTGGGAGATACCTCAGTGGGAGATACCTCAGTGGGAGATACCTCAGTTTGGTGCGGATAATTGCTTCAACCCTTAATTTGGTACGATTAATGTCACAAAGCTGCACAACAGTGATAGTTCGTTGGTATTCTATGCCAATGGAACGATCTATTCACCAGCAACAATGCAGAGATAATTTGGGCAGATATAGGAGAGTATATTCAGACACCAACCGCCTTACCCGTGTTGGTGGCATAACCCACTATAACACGCTGTTTACTATGCACGCAACAAGCAGCAATAGCACAATACGAATTGCACGATACACGAACAGTACCAAGACTGACAGGCAATGCAAAAGGCGATAACGATGCCTTCTGACCAATACCAAGACCAGCTCCAGCTCCCAGACAGGCACCCATATAATGAACACAAGTAAAGAATGGTCTGTGAGACTTAGTCATAATGGGAATTGGAGCAAACAAACTCAGCAGTAGACTATAATGCATATTTTTCCTTCACCCACTATATACAAATATGTACACTATGTACAGATATAATAATAATAAGTGTACATGACGGTGACAGATGTCAAAGCAGAAGACAGAGTGCACCATACTCAACCAGCAGGTAGGCAAGTCTGCCAAAAGCTTCCCGCAAGTGAACCACGTTGCTTCAGCTTTGGCAGGCTTGCCTGTGATTGGTAAATGATCGTTAAACCTTCAGCATCCGTTTCGCTGGTTGGGAGGCAGCCTATATGGGAGTGTGACATACGCCAAATAAATTGTAACATACTCTTTGTATGACACAATCTGAGAGAATCAGTCATACAATTACAGGCAATGAGAAGACAACAAGAGCTTGTGCAGTGAATATTGCAAATTGTGACTGGGAGGAGAGGGATGGGAATGTCAAAGAGATTAATACAGTAAAGTGACACAGAAATTTTACTGAATATGTGGACTGAGGAGAAAACGAGGAAAGGTTCCCCACTTACTGCTCACATAAGACACAAATCCCTATCGTTACAAATCTGAATATGAGAAAGAAGAGGAAAAGCCTTTACAACAGTGTATGTTTAGTGCTGGATGGTTTGAAAGTTAAAAAGTGCAGTCAGCTTCATAACATAAGGTTTAGTGGCTAGAGTGCGTCATATGATCACGATGGCACGAACCATTTCCATGCTGACACTGCAAATTATTTCTGAGAACTCTAAAACCTGACGAGACAGGGTTCTCTTTCAAGTACAGTATATTTACAAGGAAGATAAAAGTGAAGCTAGTTTCAAGGTAGCTAAAGATACTTCACTTTGCTTCTCTGCGCAAATTGAACAGATAATTTCAAATGGAAGCCTATGTTAAAACAGATAATTTCAAATGGAAGCCTATGTTAATGTTTCAAGCAGGATAATACCTATGTCGTAAATAATCAAAACAAATTTTGTTTGCCAGTTATTAGCCTAACCAGGCAGCATGGACGACTCAGGCCCATTTTATTGATTGGTTTAAGCACTGTTTTATTCCTGCAGTCAGAAAGAACCTTGCATCTTAATAACTGATAATTCTCCTCACTCTTCATAATTCCCATAGTCATCCTTAAATCTTGCAGTCTGTGGACCCAAAATGGATAGATATATTTTTACCACCCACAATAATGTCTTTGATGCGGCCACTGGATCGAAGAATGATCAACACATTCATGTGCCACTACACATGCAAGGTACTGTGATGAACAAAAAAAACTCAGTGCAACAATGGATGACAGGTCGACGCAGGCAAGCTAGAGTTCTGGGGTCAGCTTAACATTGCATGTGCATTGTGAAGGTTCATGCAGCCCTATCAGACCCTCAAAGATTATTTGATAAGCCTTGTTCCTCCTTATGTATATAAAAATAGAAAAACCAATAATATCATAATAAGATAAACAATTTTATTAATTTAGTAAAGAATATAAAACACTTAAGCATGAAAATAATCCTACTTTAAGCAAAAATGAAAACTGAAATACTATATAAATAATCAGTGATTCAAAGCTAATATGTACACAGTGACGTAGTGGAGAACGGCGCCGTGCCGATGTTCTGGTCACGTTGCTCTGAATCATGGTATGACACGCCGAGCCGTTGTTGATGATGTGGGGGTGATCACAGGTGGACATGACTGTTGAAACAGAAGATAGTGTCCCCAACACGAGTAGAGATTCTGACGAACAGAGGTTGACTATTATCCTCTGACCACCACAACTCCTTTGAAGCAGTTAAGTCGCCAGTAAAGAACTACCATGAAACGCTGGTGGAGTCATAACTGAGCCCAAATCTGTTTCTACCTTCAAATGAATACTATTATCATGAGATATTGCAGTTTCCAGTACGGAACCGTCAAGGGGCTTTTCTAACTTTAGAGAAAGAGGAGCTGAAAAACTTATTGTGGTGATAAAAGGTCAAACCCAGAAGGAAGAATGGCACATTTTACATTACCTATTAGTACAGAGCAAGTTGTGATTGGAGCTAGTACGGCATTGGTCCAACCTGTGAACCATTTAGATTTTAAATAACAACGGATTATAGGGAATGCGTCTGTACAGTCCAGGTAGTCTGAAAGGATTGAAGAGAAATGAGGGGATTTTAAGGTTATGGAACATCTTGTTAGAAATTACGGTGCACGTACATCCCATGTCACGTAATATAGTTGATACCTTAATTCCATTAGCCGTTCCTGAGCAGAATGGGGCCTTATCATTACAGTCAACAACACATCTGCTAACTATTTCTATTTTCTTTGAAGGACAATCTGGACCTTTATGTCCGATACCACCACATCGATGACATGTTAGTATTAAAGTTTTTTCTATTGGAGGCTTTTTATTCTTTGGTTCAGGTGAACCATTTATCTTAGGGTTCGATCCCTTCAGATCTTTAAATGAATTGTGGGCCTCCGCGCAGATATCAGCGGCCTCAGCAACTTCCTCAGCCCTAATTAACCAGATTACGTTCTCGGACGAAAGTTCGTATCTGGTGGGGAAGAGCAGTCAGGAACTGGTCGGCAACTATGAAATCTCCAAGAGATTCATAATTACGATCAATTCCTGAGCTCTCAATCCAAAAATCGAACAGACGAATGAGGGTAATCTGAAACTGTCGAAAATTTTGGCCGAGCTTTAATGTGGCATACTTGAAATCCTGTCTATAAGAGTTTGGGGTCTTCTGGTATGCTTTACGGATTGCCTTCTTAAGTAAATTATAATCACAAATGATCTCCTGTAATAAAGTGGCATGGATATTTAATTCTGTACCGGAAAAAAAAACATGCCTAACCTGTTAGTCTAGGTATCAGAAGACTATTCACAAAGGGTAGCGGTATTTTCGAACCTAATAATGTATGAAGTTATATCTTCACCCTCTGTGATGGGAGGTAAGTTAGGCGTAGGAACATTTAGACTGGCAACATGTTATTCTATTACTCCTTCTAATTTCTGTCGTGTGAATGCTAATTTCCTGTTTTCCAACTCAAGGCGTGCTCTTTCTACCTCACGATTCTTCTCTTTCTCTCGTAGATCTCTATCTATAGCTTTAGCTCTTTCTTCAAGTTCTATTTATCTAGCCCTTTCTTAACGTACTTTAGCCCTTTCTTCACGTACTCTAGCCCTTTCTTCACGTACTCTAGACCTTTCTTCACGTACTCTAGACCTTTCTTCACGTACTCTAGACCTTTCTTCACGTACTCTAGACCTTTCTTCACGTACTCTAGACATCTCTTCACGATCACGTCTGTCACGCTCCTTTTTGTCTTCTCTTTCCTTTTAGTTTTTCCTCTCTTATTTTAAGTCATTCTCCTTTTTTTCTCCTGTCTCAATTCTCTCTCTTTCCTTTTTCTTTTTCTCTTTCATCCTTCCTTTCTTGAATCTTAGCAGCAATAAAAGATTCAAGATTTTTTCCTGTTATTCCCAAATTACTTCCGGTGTTCAACCAAAACTGATATTCCTCCATGCTTGCAAAAGTAACCTTTAACTACCAAGGAAAATTAAACGGATATTATAGAAAATGGAGGGTTTTATTCCGGTTCCGATCAAACACTAAGTAGAATGGGGTCCCTTGACCATCCAATCCTCTCACTAACAAATCAAAAGTGTCCTACCACAGTTCCCTTGATTTAATAAATAGAGCTTAATGAAGTAACTTGTCCTTGGAAAATCTCAGGTCTCTAGAGTCTATCCCTCGAAATTGCTTCAAGCTCAAAGAAAAAAGGCGGCAGTAATAACTAGTATATATCCTGCCCTGACTTGACTTACAAAAATTGAGACTGTAACAATCACCACATCTTTTAAATAACTGTACTCTAGTTCTACCATAGAATATGATTTTTTTTTTATTTAAAATATATGAATATACAGAATATAGAATTATGTAATGTGTATGCACCTTGATTTTTATACATATGTGTTGTCATCATATCCAATCTACGGTCTACATATTCAGATGAGTTACATACAATTTTTTCCCATGAAACTGAGAACTGCAACACTTGTGACATTAAATTTTACTACTTTGCATTTATCTCCATCTTTACAACTCTTATACCTCTCTTATACCTCGTCTGTGTATACTTCCAAGGTATAAATATATTACCCTTTTTTATAGATACACTGAACCTTCATGTTATGTTTAATCAATACTCCTCTTTTCATTTCAATGTATTGTGCTTTAATTATATATTACAACTATTAATTGAACCTATGCCCTAACCTAATAATACAATATTATATTCAAAAGTTCAACAGATCTTTCCAACACCTACTATGCTTCTTCAACATGTACATACTTACTCAATACGTACATCTATTTACAGCTGCTGTACCAATACAGTATGACACCAAATTACTACCTAAAATTTTCTTCAATGAACATACCTCCAATGTATCACTATGTATCATCTCCGACATATCTTGTATATCCTTGTATGATTATACATAACTCATTAATTACTTCACACTTATGTGTATCTACATGACACTCACCATATACTCGTGTCTTATTCCATTTATATCCAAACTTATTGCCCTTAATACTGCTATCCCTCCTCCTCCCATTCTCCTTAATACTCTGCCCATCCATTCCCTTACCAGCCCTAAATCCTCACAAAAATATATTGCATGCAACGCAGTTTCCTGATTCTCACACCTTTCACAACTCCCGTCCTTGACAATTCCCATTCTAAATAACGCTGCTTTCGATGGCACCGCTCCATGTAAAAATCTATACATAAGTTCCCTATCTCTTGAGCTCAACATCAAACCCTTTAATCCCTTCCATATATTATCCCAATCATACATAGGTATTCCCTACACCTTCTATTGCACTCCTACTCCACCCAATATTCTCCAGGGTACTTGCAGTTAACTTGTGAGAATTTTTTATCTCCAACATATTTCTCAATAGGTCCCAACACTGCCTCAACATTTTGCCTCCCCACCACCTACCTAATTCTTTCGTCACTTTTCCCTCCCATCCTGCCTCTACCCCTCCCCATCTTATAACACATCTTTTAACGTACATGCATATTAATCTTCGTTCTATCGCTATTAGCTCTAAACCCACCCTCCTCTCTACTCTATTTCTGACTATTTCCCTTCTAATCCACGGTCTTCCAAACGCCCAAATATAACAAAACACTTTAACATCTAACTTGTGTATGTCCTCTTGCAATAATGGGTATATCACTGCAACATGCCAAAGCTTACTATATATCAATGTATTTACCGCTATAACTCTCTGCTGTAAGGTGAGATCCTCTGGCCTCCATCCTAATAATCTATCATTGCCAACTTCACTATCCTACCTGAATTTTCACATCGCACTTTCACTTCATTACTCATATATATTACTCCACATATCTTAATTTTTTCCACTATTACCCACCCATGCCTCTCACCCAATCTCCTCCCCACCCATCTACCTACCTCTAATAACCGCAATTTAGCCCCATTTACCCTCATTCCCGTTGCTCTACAAAAAACCTCAATGATCCGTCCCACATTGACCAATCCCTCTACGTTGCCTATGAGAACAGTAGTGTCATCAATGTATCCCACTATCCCTGGCTCCCCACTCTCCTTCTCTACTCCCTCCCTTCCCTCCCTCCATACTCCCTCCTCGACCAGTCTATAGAATGGATCTTGCATACATGCAAATAGACTTTGCGACAGAGGACATCCCTGCCTTAATCCCCTTTCCATTTGTACCACCTTTCCCACACGATCATTCACCTGCACTCGTACACATGCCCCCTTATACACTGTTTCAATCCATCCTACCACTTCCTCTCCAAACTCCTGATGTCTCATTATCTCATATAGCACCTCCCTCTCCACACTGTCATACGCCCTTTGCCAATCTAATGCTAATACTCCCCCCTCTATACTGTCCTCTATATACTTCCTTATTCTTTTGTGACCTCTAATCATGCTCCTCCCGGGTATCCCACACTGCCCTTCTGCAATCACTCCTCCTAGCACTCGTTTTAACCTATTTCCCAATACTTTCGCAAAAATCTTGTAGTCTGCATTCATCATTGCTAAAGACCTGTAATTACTTATGGTTACTCCTGTTCCCCCTTTTTTAACTAACACCACCACACCAGTACTTTGTTCAGTTCCTAAGCATCTCTCCTCCTTCATTGTATTTAATAGCTGTACCAAACATTCCCTCATTACATCCCAATGTATCCTATAAAAGTCATTGACTATCCCATCTATCCCTGGAGCTTTTCCTTTGCTTAACCCATTCACCGCCCCCCATACCTCTTCCTCTCTAATAGATCCTTCCATGCTTACTCGTTCCCTCTCTCCCACCTTTACCTGTACTCCCTCCATAATTGCACCTCTCTCCATTATGCCTCCCCTAATCACTTCTCCAATACTTCTCAAACCATTTGTCCACGTACACACCCATCGCCTCAGTCGTCCTTAATCTTTGCCCCTGCACATAACTCTCCAATCACTCCTCCACTTCTATACAATTTACTATCATACCTTCCCTCCTTTTTCTACATTTGCTTAACACATACTTCGACGGTCTATCTCCCCATAATACGTCATCCATCCCTGCTTTCAATCTACAAGCATCAAAGCATTCATTCTGTATTCCTCTCAGCCTTTCTTTCAATCCCCTTATTTCCTGCACTGCGTTAGGTCCATTCCTCTCATAACATCTGTACAGTAACCCCTCTACATACTTTTGCAACCCAAACGACCAGCACGCCTCCTCTCTCCCTAACCCTTTATAAAAACCTTTTATACCCTCTTTTGCCACTTTTTCCCACCACACTATTAAACTTTCTCCCAACTCAACCCGTCTCGTACCTTGCTCCCACATCCCCTTCCACCATTGTGCAAAACTTACCTGTTTGTCCTCCCCACTCAACATCCTAACATTTAATTTCCAGTAGCCTCTATACCATCTAACCGCCCCTTCCCAATTTACGTCTACCAGTACCCCTCTATGGTCCGAAAATCCTACATCTATCGTTTGTATACTTCCAATCACTATCTGATCTGACCCATAAATCCTGTCCAATCTAGCTGCATATCCCTTTCGAAAGTATGTGTGCTCCCCCCTCCCCCACATCCTTTAACCCCACGCTGTTCAACATATACCTTAAGACCCCTAACACACATCCCGCTCCCCTAGGTTCCACATCTTTATTCCTAATGATGCAGTTCCAATCCCCACCCACTATCGCTACACCTGGCATCCCTCCTAAGGCATACACGAGATATTCGTTCACGAATTCATCCTTGACAGTCTTTGAAAACTCTGCCATCATATAAACCCCTACAAAGCATACTCTGACCCCACCCCATTCCCCATCCACCTTTACTATACGTTTCCCCCCACACTCCTCCCAAGCTATCAGCTGAAAAGGGCTTGACACCTTTATTACGACCGCAACCCCTCCTTTTAATCTCTCTGAAGACCCAGCATACACATCATATCCTCCCAAACGTAAGTCTATTCCATACCTATAATTATGTTCCAGCAAAAATCCCACTTGCACACCAAAACGTCTTAGTGTCACCTCCACCCACTTCCTTTTAACTTCCGCCCTCATATCATTTACATTAATAGTTATACACTGGAAAACAATGATGTAGGTTTACCTCTCAACTTTGGCGGATGCGTCACGTCAGTTTTCTCTGTGCCTACTCCACAATTATGCCTTTCCCACCCTTGGCACCTTCCTTAAGTTGCAACCCTCTCTTTCCCCTTTTTGACGCATCCACCAAAGGCTTTTTGCACGACCTTTACACTACCATACCATTACCACTATCCATTTCACACTCATGCACTTCCACACTCACCTGCACACCCACTAATTCTGATATCTCTGGATTTTCTGCTTCCATATCACTACCATTTTCATTATCTTCCTTTAAGACTGACCCTGCTGCCACACTTAAATCCGGCAGTGCATCATCCAGGAGGCTTAAGACCCCTTCCAATGTCATATTGGGGCTGACCTCCTCAGCACCCTCCCCCACTTCTGTTATTTCTTGCTGCTCCATCGTAGCTATAACAGGTAGTGTTTGGCATATTTGTGCACTACCCTCCACTATCTCACTCGCTCTTGAGATTCATACTTTCTTCATATCTCTGCTGCCCTCTCCTTGGGCAATCCGCCGCCACATTCTCGAAAGCCCCACATATATGGCACATGCGTCGTTGACCCGCATACGTTACATAAACCTGAGTCCTGAACTCAGGCAGAACTACGTATGACGGTATGGGTCGCCTGATGGTCATCTTCAATGAATAAGAGCCCTCCATAAGTCCTTCGAAGGGGCCCTCATGCCACTTCCCCACATTTGCAGCATGTACAATACCGTATTCTTTGAAAACGATCATTAAATCCAACGGATCCGCTTCAAAAAGAACGTTTCGCAGTTTTATCCATGTATATGAACGGGATACGTCCCTCATCCTCACCTCCATGCCTGAGTTAACTGCATAAACGTGATCCTGATAACTGTCGACCAGCCGTTCGTACTCCTGATTTGACGACAATTTCACAAACGCTCTTGTCATCCCATTTAGGGCCACACCATACAAGTCTCATATGTCAATCTTGTAGATGTCACGCAATATCGTAGGTAAGACTGTGGCCACAGAAGACATGTGTAACACGCCCTTCACTATTTCAAGACAGACCGTGTTGATGCGCCTTCTACCAGCTGCCGCCATGTTGGTGAAAATAAAGTTGCGTCTCAATGCCACCAGGAGGCAGAGCACCAACAACAGCCCAGTATGCTCGCTGGACAGGGAATGTAATATGATTACTCATTGGCTGGTGGTAACCATCTGCTGACTCCGTGTACACAAGGCTTCGATGTTGTTGTTGGCGTTCCGACTACGTTCGAATTCGTGGATGATCCTGGCAAGGTCGCAACTTGTGAAGGTTCACGCAGCCCTATCAGACCCTCAATGGAAATAAAAATAGAAAAATCAATAATAACATAATAAGATAAACATATTTTTTTAATTTAGTAAAGAATTTAAAACACTTAAACATGAACTTTATCCTACTTTAAGCAAAAATGAAAAATTATAAATATAAATAATCAGTGATTCAAAGCTAATATGTACACAATGACGTAGTGGAGAATGGTGACGTGCAGATGTTCTGGTCACGTAGCTCTGAATCATGGTATGACACGCCGAGCCGTTGTTGATGATGTGGGGGTGATCACAGGTGGACATGACTGTTGAAACAGAAGATAGTGTCCCCAACACGAGTAGAGATTCTGACGAACAGAGGTTGACTATTATCCTCTGACCACCACAACTCCTTTGAAGCAGTTAAGTCGCCAGTAAAGAACCACCATGAATCGCTAGTGAAGTTTTAACTGGGCGAAGGGTGCTTGAATGGTGTGTAACTGACTGGGTGGTCGGCTACGTGTGGAAGGGGGACCAGTCTAGGTAGAGATGTCAAAGTGACGTCTCTGATCGTGTAAAGATCAATGCTGCCCTTTTTTATCTCGCCTATTTCGAAAGACCCGAGTCGACAGTCAAGTAAGTGTTTACTTACCTTCTGATGACCTTTCAAGGAGTGGTGACATTATGCTGAAAAGTTTTTGATCCAAGGAATTGGAACTACCATCCTCTTATTTGAATTAGTTCTTGCTACCGATCATTCTACAAACACAATGACGTTAACGGGATTAACTCTTCCGAAAAATATAATAATAATAATAATAAGAAGAAGAAGAAGTAGAAGAAGAATACTTTAGATTTTACAGACCTTACAAAAATAACTCACTAAATATTTACATACGAAAATTTATTTTAAACACTTCTAAATAGCTGTCTAAATTTTTCTTCTGTATAACATTTATTTCTTCGTGGTCTTGTACAGGAGAGTCAGTATGTAGGTGGGAAAGAGGTACCTTCTTTCCCAGTGTTAGTGGTATCTGGCAACTCTGAGGCTTCTTGGTATTATTACTATAAAATAGATATGAGTATGTCCTCGTTGCGTTTAACATCTCTGAGCACGAGACTCGTGCGAGGTGCACGCCCTTGGAACCACTCTTAGAGAATCTATTGGAGTGGTATTATTTGTAACGGTAGTAGTAATAGTATCATTCACAGAAGTAGCAGAAATAGTATTTGTTTTATTAGTACGCAGTGGTGGTAGCCTCAGTGGTAGTAGTAGTAGTAATAACAATTGCTGTAGTGGCAGTAGTAGTTGTATTTGCCACTGTATTTTTTTGCAATTACTTTTTTTTTCTCCCTCCAATTATTCTATCGATCACATTTCTGTCATAAGTTTTGCCTGGTATACTTAAGAGAATCACCTTTATTGCTTTCACTCTCTCTAATTCCAGTTTTCTGTGTATACGGGAACACCACAAGCTCTTCATCAACTTTTTTCCCCTAGAACTCTAATTCACCTTTCCAGTGTACAAAGAAGCAAAACAAGTTATTATTTTTTTTAATCCTTCAGCACACTCTCAATTCCAGTTTCCAGCGCACAGAGGGGCAACACAAGCTCACCATCAGTCCTTCAACACCACTCAGTCTTCCATATACAGGCTGGAGAAAAAACACCACCCATTCTAGCAATTTATCCCCACCTGCTGCTGTATTTCATCCTCAACACCCATCCATCCACGCTTCTTTTTCCCACTTTTAACGTTTTTACTGATTCACTCACTTCCATCATACTCATATCCGGCTCTTGACTCTATTTATAAGACCTCGGATACAAGGGCCTGGTGCCGGTGACCTAGTATACAAGGGCTTCCTGACGACAGCGAAGAATAGACCCAGATATAGATAAATCTATTATTGTGAAAACGCATCGCTCTTTGTTGAGCTTCACGAAGTTCTGACTTGAGCGAAACGTTGCCACGTTAAGAGCTGGACCCTTTTCTGTATCTCTTCTCTGTGTTCGATCTCGCTCCTTCTGAACGTTTTTTCCTCCAAATAACTATTACCTACATAAACGTTAGCCAAATATTCTCACAATCCTTGACCTTTGACAGAAAGAGCCATTTACTATCTTGGGTGCCTCTATATATATGCTCTGAGGCTACTCATAGTCTCAGCAAAGTAGTTGACAATGCATCACCCATTTTTTTTTTTTTCTTTGTACGTGTAGTAGACACTATAGTATAAACACAAGTACAGACACACACGCACGCACACACACACACTGGGGGGATTGAGAGTACATGATAACGAAGTATAAAATACTGAGAGGTTTTGACAAGGTGAACAGGACTAGAATGTTTCAGAGATGGGATACTGGAACATGGGAACACAATTAGAAGTTGAATACTCAGATGACTCAAAGAGATGTTAGGAAGTATTTATTTAGCCTTACAGTTGTCAGGAAGTGGAACAATTTGAAGAGTGAAGTAATAGAGGCAGAATCCATACATAGTTTTAAGAAGAGTTACAATAAGGCTCTTGGAGTCGAAAGAGAGTAGACCTAGAAGCGACTAGCGAAAAAGCTGGGCCAGCAGCTGTGAATCGACCCCTGCAACCACATATAGGTGAGTTCACACACACACATACAACGTACACACATAAACCCTTCACTCTTTTGGTGTATATCCTCTCCTGCCAACAGTCATTTATCACATCCAGAAAAAGAATTTAAAAATGGCTTCGACCATATATATATCGAGGCTGCACGCACCCAACAAGCGGGTCCTCCCAGTACCATCACTGAGACACTCACAATATACTGATGTTTCTGGAAGTGACCAGGGGAAGATGTCGCCATACACCTGTCATGAAAATAATAATTTATATAAAACAGATGAGTGAAATCACGAATATGTGCAGGTATAGGAATATATATCCATGTACTACACACACACACACATAAACACACAAACTGGTAACTAATACAACACACACACAAACTGGTAACTAATACACACACATACGCATGCACAACAAGACAAGTGACTATCGACAAGTGTCTTTGACAATTAGCAACTAACACAAAAGGCCAACTAAAGAGAAATAACATAATTATATTTAATATTTAACCTTCCTGTGTTATTTAATACACATTGTATAATAAGCATTTCCTTATATATTGAATATAGTCACTTAATTTCAAATATAATATAATATATATATATATATATATATATATATATATATATATATATATATATATATATATATATATATATATATATATATATATATAAAGAATTCGATATTGTTTATTTAGAGTTTAGTAAGGCTTTTGATAGAGTACCGCACCAGAGACTTTTAAAGAAAGTGGCAGCTCATGGCATTGCTGGAAACGTACTGTCATTGATTGAGTCAGGGCTCACCAATAGGAAGCAGAGTGTGTTTAAATAGGGTTAAATCCGAGTGGGGATCTGTAAGATATATATATATATATATATATATATATATATATATATATATATATATATATATATATATATATATATATATATATATATATATATATATATATTGCAAAAAGATCACAGTAAACAGGTGATATCAAAATATGCAAGACAACCACTATGAAAAATAGAGGAATTCCAAGATTACGCAGCTCAGTTCTGGTCTCCATATTACAGAATGGACATAAATTCGTTAGAAAACATTCAGCGTAGAATGACTAAATTAATACATAGCATTAGAAATCTTCCTTACGAAGAAAGATTGAAGACCCTTAAATTACATTCACTTGTAAGACGTAGAATGAGGGGAGACATGATGGAGGTATACAATGGAAAATGGGGTATTAACAAAGGGGATATAAATAAGGTCTTGAGGGTATCTCTCCAAGAGAGAACCCGCAATAATGGATTCAAGTTAGATAAGTTTAGATTTAGAAAGGATATAGGAAAGTATTGGTTTGGAAATAGGGTAGTTGATGAGTGGAACAGTCTGCCTAGTAGGGTTATTGAAGCAAGGACCTTGGGTAGTTTTAAATTTAGGTTGGATAAATTCATGAGTGAAAGGGGTTGGATTTGAGTGGGAATTGCACATGAGTAAATAAAATTATCAAAGCTTATTTCTTGGGTAGCATTGAAAATTAGGTTGAACAAATATTCTGTTAGTGGGATGGAATGTGAAGGACCTGCCTAGAATGGGCCAACAGGCCTGCTGCAGTGTTCCTCCTTTCTTATGTTCTTATGTTCTTATGTTCTTTCACGACTACTCACATTATCAAGGAACTATAAAACAAAACATAACGAGAAGACTTATAAAGGGGCAAGACTACACCTCACAGTCACGTCATACTAACAAAGGCCACACCTCACAGTAGCGTAACAACACCCGACTCTGTGAAAAGGACCTGAAACTCTTCCCAAGCATTAAGATTAGTCCAATTTATCATTAAATTCTTCCCAAATTTTATTAATTATAAATGAATCCAATTTATATAAACCAAAAGAAATATTCATATTATTTAAAAAACTGCTTTTAATGAAACATGATTCTATTATATTCCTCTCAACCATGGACTTGCTTGATACAACTTTCTCAGCATTTTGAAAATCAATTGGATGGTTAAAATCTCTCACATGAATAAATAGAGCATAAGAACATAAGAACATAAGAAAGGAGGAACACTGCAGCAGGCCTGTTGGCCCATACTAGGCAGGTCCTTCACAATCCGTCCCACTAACAGAATATTTGCTCAACCCAATTTTCAATGCTACCCAAGAAATAAGCTTTGACAATTTTACCCACTCATGCGCGAGTCCCACTCAAATCCAACCCCTCTCACTCATGAATTTATCCAACCTAAATTTGAAACTACCCAAGGTCCTAGCTTCAATAACCCTACTAGGCAGACTGTTCCACTCATCAACTACCCTATTTCCAAACCAATACTTTCCTATATCCTTTCTAAATCTAAACTTATCTAACTTGAATCCATTATTGCGGGTTCTCTCTTGGAGAGATATCCTCAAGACCTTATTTATATTCCCTTTGTTAATACCCATTTTCCACTTGTATACCTCGATCATGTCTCCCCTCATTCTACGTCTTACAAGTGAATGTAATTTTAGGGTCTTCAATCTTTGTTAAATTAGACACATATGCAACACTTGGGTATCTTTATTGAGGAAACGTTTCGCCACACAGTGGCTTCATCAGTCCAATACAAAGTAGAAAGGTGTAAGGAGAGGAGGAGTTTGAGGTTATCAGTCCCTCGGCCTGGAGTCGATGTGTTCAGTCCATCAATCTTGTTAGAAGTGTAGCACAAGGCCGTAGAGGTGGCTTATATGCTGTAATCAGGTGAGATGCAGCAGGAGGAGGCAGGTCATAGTGGTATAAACCACTAGTCGAAGTAAGTCCTTGTCCAAAGGTTTGGACAAATGTTGAAGAATCCCTTTGTATCAAGATCCCAAGAAGTTGCTGTGTCAGACAGGATGTAGATGAATGGTTCTCTGAACCATTTGTTGTCAGTCCAGTTGGTAATTTACCAACTCGTCGGTTCTCTGAACCATTCATTCACATCCTGTCTGACACTGCAACATCTTGGTATCTTAATACAGGGATTTCTTCGCTTGCCTATTCCTTGGGCACGACCTACTTCCACATTGAACAAATGTGACACCTCCTACTACTGCTGCACCTCTCCTGTCTACAGTATATAAGGTTCCTCTGCTCATATGCTGTTATTCTATTCAAGATTGATGGACTGACAACATCGTCTGAAGATGAGGGCCTGACAACCTCACTCCTCCTGTTCTTCACGATTCTCCTTTGTATGGACTGATGAAGCCACTGTGTGGCGAAACGTTTCCTCAATAAAGATACCCAAGTGTTGCATATGTGTCTAATTTACCAACTCGTCGGTTCTCTGAACCATTCATTCACAATCTTTCTTCGTAAGGAAGATTTCTAATGCTATGTATTAATTTAGTCATTCTACGCTGAATGTTTTCTAACGAATTTATGTCCATTCTGTAATATGGAGACCAGAACTGAGCTGCGTAATCTAGGTGAGGCCTTACTAATGATGTATAAAGCTGTAATATAACCTCTGGACTTCTGTTGCTAACACTTCTTGATATAAATCCCAGTAATCTATTTGCCTTATTACGTACGCTAAGGCATTGCTGTCTTGGTTTAAGGTTGCTGCTTACCATCACCCCCAAGTCCTTCTCGCAATCTGTATGGCTAAGTTCTACGTTATTTAACTTATAAGTGCTTGGGTTATGGACACTCCCGAGCTTCAGAACCTTGCATTTATCTACATTGAACTGCATTTGCCACTTTTCTGACCACGAATTAAGTTTGTCTAAATCTTCCTGAAGTTCTATGACATCTATGTTTGAATCAATTATCCTACCTATCTTCGTGTCGTCAGCGAATTTGCTCATATCACTAGTAATTCCCTCATCAAGGTCATTGATATATATTATAAATAACAATGGGCCTAAGACTGATCCCCGTGGAACACCACTTGTTACAAGTCCCCATTCGGATTTAACCCATTTATGCACACTCTATGCTTCCTATTGGTGAGCCATGACTCGATCCATGACAGCACTTTTCCCCAATGCCATGAGCTGCCACTTTCTTTAACAGTCTCTGGTGCGGTACTCTATCAAAAGCCTTACTAAAGTCTAAAAAAACAATATCGAATTCTTTATCGTGATCAACAGCCTCAAAAGCTTTACTGAAGAAGGTTAATAAATTAGATAGGCAGGAACGGCCCCTCGTGAATCCATGATGGGTATCATTAATCAAATTATGGTTATCTAGATGGCTTCTAATAATATCAGCTATAATTGACTCTAGTAATTTGCCTACAATTGAGGTCAGGCTTATTGGGCGGTAGTTTGACGGTAGTGACTTGTCCCCTGCTTTAAAAATAGGAATTACATTAGCCATCTTCACATATCAGACACTACACCTGTTTGAAGAGATAAAATAAAAATGTTAGATATTGGTTCACAGAGTTCCATTTGCATTCATAAGAACCCTTGCAAAAGCTCATCAGGACCCGGCGATTTATTTTGTTTCAGTCGGTCCAGCTGTTTCATAATCATTTCGCTAGTGACTGTGATATTACATAATTTATCTTCTTCTGGGCCTCTGTAAATAATATTTACTGGGATATTATTAATGTCTTCCTGTGTGAAAACCGAGAGAAAATAATTATTAAAAATGAGCACATATCATTCTCCTTGTCAGTAAGATGCCCAAAGTTATTTTTAAGGGGACCTATCTTATCCCTAACTTTTGTTCTATAAACCTGGAAAAAACTTTTTGGGTTAGTTTTTGAATCCCTAGCAACTTTAATTTCGGTAAATTAGACACATATGCAACACTTGGGTATCTTTATTGAGGAAACGTTTCGCCACACAGTGGCTTCATCAGTCCATACAAAGGAGAATCGTGAAGAACAGGAGGAGTGTGAGGTTGTCAGGCCCTCAATCTTGAGTCGATGTTGTCAGTCCATCAATCTTGAATAGAATAACAGCATATGAGCAAGGGGCTTATATACTGTAGACAGGAGGTGCAGCAGTTGTAGGAGGTGTCACATTTGTTCAATGTGGAAGTAGGTCGTGCCCAAGGAATAGGCAACGAAGAAATCTCTGTATTAAGATACCAAGATGTTGCAGTGTCAGACAGGATGTGAATGAATGGTTCAGAGAACCGACGAGTTGGTAAATTAGACACATATGCAACACTTGGGTATCTTTATTGAAAACGTTTCGCCACACAGTGGCTTCATCAGTCCATCAAGGAGAATCGTGAAGAACAGGAGTGTGAGGTTGTCAGGCCTCAATCTTGAGTCGATTTTGTCGTCCATCAATCTTGAATAGAATAACAGCATATGAGCAAAGGGAGCTTATATACTGTGCAGGAAAGGTGCAGCAGTTGTAGGAGGTGTCACATTTGTTCAATGTGGAAGTAGGTCGTGCCCAAGGAATAGGCAAGCGAAGAAATCTCTGTATTAAGATACCAAGATGTTGCAGTGTCAGACAGGATGTGAATGAATGGTTCAGAGAACCGACGAGTTGGTAAATTAGACACATATGCAACACTTGGGTATCTTTATTGAGAAACGTTTCGCCACACAGTGGCTTCATCAGTCCATACAAAGGAGAATCGTGAAGAACAGGAGGAGTGTGAGGTTGTCAGGCCCTCAATCTTGAGTCGATGTTGTCAGTCCATCAATCTTGAATAGAATAACAGCATATGAGCAAAGGGAGCTTATATACTGTAGACAGGAGAGGTGCAGCAGTTGTAGGGGGGTGTCACATTTGTTCAATGTGGAAGTAGGTCGTGCCCAAGGAATAGGCAAGCGAAGAAATCTCTGTATTAAGATACCAAGATGTTGCAGTGTCAGACAGGATGTGAATGAATGGTTCAGAGAACCGACGAGTTGGTAAATTAACATATGCAACACTTGGGTATCTATTTGCCTTATTACGTACGCTTAGGCATTGCTGTCTTGGTTTTAAGGTTGCTGCTTACCATCACCCCCAAGTCCTTCTCGCAATCTGTATGGCTAAGTTCTACGTTATTTAACTTATAAGTGCTTGGGTTATGGACACTCCAGAGCTTTAGAACTTTGCATTTATCTACATTGAACTGCATCTGCCATTTTTCTGACCAGGA
>WNWK01008677.1:0-82705 GCA_009830355.1 Cherax destructor
AAAAACATCTATATTACCTGTACTTGCAACTACTCTCAACTCGTCCATCTTATTCCTAGCACTACGACTATTGGTGTAATATACACTTAAAGACCCTCCTTTCTCTTTACCCTTCCTGCTCATTTCTGTTTTCCCTTATACCTATTACTTTCCTTGTCACCTAGTGCCACTGGCTTTCCAATATCCACCTTATTCTGCCTATTACTAGTTCCCTAGAATTTATAACATTACTACACTGGGACTTCACTGTTTTCCCCATAACCCATACCACTAACTTTTTCTAGATTAAAGCCCTAACAGCTCCCTCCACTGCAGTTGCCAGTGCCCCCACCCCAGACCTAGATAAGTGAACCCCATCCCTGGCATACATGTCATTTCTGCCATAGAAGAGGTCCCAGTTGTCAATGAATGTTACTGCATTTTCCTTACAGTATTTGTCCAGCCAGCAATTGACACCAATTGCCCTGGACAACCATTCATTTCCAACTCCTCTCCTTGGCAAAATACCACATATGACAGGGTTCCCACCCTTCTTCCTAATTCTGTCTATTGCTGACCTATAGCTGCTAATCAGCTCCTCACTCCTACGTCTGCCAACATCGTTGCCTCCAGCACTGAGACAGATAATAGGATTGCTCCCATTACCTCTCATGATGTCGTCCAGACGGCTAACAATATCCTTCATCCCAGCCCCAGGATAACACACCCTCTGCCTCCTATTCCTATCCTTAAGACAAAATTCCCTATCCATAAACTTAATCTGACTATCCCCAACTAAAACAATGTTCTTACCTCGACTGGCGGTGTGCATGACGTTCTCGACGGTGTTTGTAGAGATGGTCTTCGCTGGGATGTCTTCACATTCGTCTGATAACAAGGAGAAAGAGTTGCTGGTTTTCACAGCAGTCTCCTGGACCTTCTTCAACTTCAGCTTCGTCCCTTCAGATTCGACTAGCATCCATTCGTTGGTCTGATCATCGGCGACATTGTTCCGGGGATAATCCTTGCATATACCCTTCAAACGTTGAATCTCTCTTCTAGCTTCCGTTAATTCCGCCTTCATTTGGAGATATAGCTGCTCGTAGTCGAGGGAAACCATCATCCAATCTCAGGTAGCTAATAACGGAAGCACAGCAAAGATGGAGCTTTATTAAGCTATACCGGTGTTATCTTAACCTGGTTAAGTTCCCCACCTGCGATACTTTAAGATAAAGACTGGTGTTTTTCTTTGTTTACGTCTTTTTGCCAGTTTTATTTATCTTTGTTGACTTGCACTCTCAAGATGCAGCTGTAAGAAAACTTCAAGATGACTTGGTCTCTTCTCTGCATGTAATCTCTTGAGCTTACTTTGTCTGCACAATGTATTGTGTAGTCTTTTACTACCACTATATTTCTCTCTCTCTCTCTCTCTCTCTCTCTCTCTCTCTCTCTCTCTCTCTCTCTCTCTCTCTCTCTCTCTCTCTCTCTCTCTTTATCTCTCTCTCTCTCTCTTTTATCTCTTTTATCTCTCACATCTTCCCACTAGGCTAGGAGGGAGTGAATCTCACAATCGGCAAATTGAAGGGCGGGACCAGGAGCTGCGACTCCAGCCCGCAACCATATATAGGTGAGTGTACTCACACACACACACAGCTTTAAGAAGAGGTATGATAAGGCTCATGGAGCAGGGAGGGAGTGGACCTAGTAGTGACCGGTGACGAGGCGGGGCCAGGAGCTATGACTAGACCCCTGCAACTACAATTAGGTGAGTACGTACACACACACACATACACACACACCACCTTGGCCTTATGGTTGTCAGGAAGTGGAACAATCTGGAGAGTGAATTAGTGGAGTCAGGAGCCATACATAGCTTTAAGATGTAGTTAAAAAGTGGACCTAGATTTAGAAAGGACATGGGTAAGTATTGGTTTTCCAACAAGAGTGGTCGATTCATGGAACAATCTTCCGAGTAGGGTAATCGAGGCCCCTCCCACTCATATATTTGGACAAATATATGAGTGGGAAGGGCTGGGTTTGATTGGTGTCTGGGGTACGGGAGTAATTTCTCGAGTTGGTAAATTAGACACATATGCAACACTTGGGTATCTTTATTAAGGAAACGTTTCGCCACACAGTGGCTTCATCAGTCCATACAAAGGAGAATCGTGAAGAACAGGAGGAGTGTGAGGTTGTCAGGCCCTCAATCTTGACAATCTCACACTCCTCCTGTTCTTCAAGATTCTCCTTTGTATGGACTGATGAAGCCACTGTGTGGCGAAACGTTTCCTTAATAAAGATACCCAAGTGTTGCATATGTGTCTAATTTACCAACTCGTCGGTTCTCTGAACCATTCATTCACAATTTCTCGAGTAGCTTTAGGGAAAGATTGGACAAATATATGGGTGGTTTTGATAAGGACCTGCCTTGTATGGGCCAGTAGGCCTTCTGCAGTGTTGCACCATTCTTATGCTCGTATGACCTAGTAGCGACTAGCGAAGAGACGGGCCCAGGAGCAACCACAAATAGGTGAGTAAACCTACTATTTCCTTTGATATGCCTTCGAAGGCTTTTGAAGGCATACTTTCGCATCCCTGCCTTGGGGCAGTGTTGTCTGGTACTTGCCTGGTCAACCAGGCTGTTATTGAGCACTTGTCGCAGCTCGGAGAAAGGTTTCAGTGTAGAAAGTAGAACATTATAGTGAGTGATGTTGCATATAACAACAGTGAAAACTTAGTACGGAAGATGCAACATACTGGAACCTTCACACCCACTGTTTGTCCCACATAATGAATATTATTACCCATAGTGTTTGTCCCACATAATGAATATTATTACCCATAGTGTTTGTCCCACATAATGAATATTATTACCCATAGTGTTTGTCCCACATAATGAATATTATTACCCATAGTGTTTGTCCCACATAATGAATATTATTACCCATAGTGTTTGTCCCACATAATGAATATTATTACCCATAGTGTTTGTCCCACATAATGAATATTATTACCCATAGTGTTTGTCCCGCACGACACAAGAGAAAATGAATTAATGGATGGACAAAATAAAATATAAACAAGGCATGATAGATAAATTAGATATGTAAAAATATAACTCTCTAAAATTGAATAGCATTAATGAAAAGGTTCAATACAACTGATGTTTATAAATGGTTCAAAGAACCGACAAGTGTCTAATTTAACAACTGATGTTAATGAAATTCAGATAGAAAGCTTTGATTATAAAGGAACCACAAACATTAGAGAAGAGAGGTATGTGAGGAACTTAACAGAATATTCAGCGAGGTATTCATAAAGAATGAAGTGATGCAAAGGAACACAGAGCCAAGACAGGTCACATGAGAAAGTGAACAGAGTGAAAGCCCTGTATACCACAATATCCATGGGACCCAATATCCTGTCAAGATCTTCAAATTGAGAGACGGGTAGACTACCAGATAGCTAGATGATGGCTCATTTAATTCCTATTATGCAATAATCGCGAACAAGCGATACAGGAAGGAAAACAACTATTGGAGAAGTTGAATGATAGGTCTAGGCCTTTCGTGTTGCAATCAACACATCATCAGGAACTTCCAGTGGTGTATAAAAGAGGAACGTACTTTGCTGGAGTAAAATACGCCATAGGAAGGTTAGCCTATGCCAGCCTCCCTATGTTGTACAAATATACGTAGCTGGGTGAATCTTATTGTAGCCAGGTGGCTCAGTGGGTTCCGCACTGTCCTGGTGTTTTACCACTCGCTCACCATGGGTTCAAACTCCACCCGTACCGTGGTTCACATTGTTTATCTTTCTCTCAGAGTTTTGTATTAGGTCTTACAGATGTCGTGACAAACTGGTCCTCTTTGTTTTCCCCTCCGAGAAAGAGCCGCGCGTCGCCCGCAGCTACACTCATTGTAATAGAGATTTTTGTTGAAAGATTTTCTGGTGTTTTGGACATGTCTGCTGTCTGTATAGACAGCTCTGCTTTTGTGCGAGTACTTGTTTTCAGCAGACAGTAGCGTTGATTGCATGAATTCTGTATTTGTGTTTTACTATACTGACTTTTCTATGCTGTTCTTGTCTGTTGTTGTAGTTGACCTTGTTATTTGTCCTGAGCTGCGAATGTATTGCATGAATATTGTGTGTTGCATGTTACTAGAGAAGAGTGGGACCCACATACCACTGTACCACTGCACTCAATCTCTGCGGTAGTTCTGGAGACAGAAACTCAGAAGATTAATTGGTCTGTATATTTCGACCCCCGTTAGTTATCCAATAACGATATATTTCGGTGGTTGCAAGATCCAAGGAAGGCATCCCAGTTTTGCATAACGTCAGTACCTTGTACCTCGATGCACGCACTAACAATAGTACAGAGTGCGGCATAATTTCCAGTGCAGTTAAATATTACCAGTGTAGATTTGAAGTCCGTCAGAAAAAAACCCGCACACGTTATCCAATGGAAACTAATATCCCAATTTCTTCAGTAAAAATGGCAAATCATAAAGGGTATTCGCCAGTAATTGCTCTCGATCCAACAGTTCAAAAGTTTTCATCAATTTCATTAAAATTTCAAATTTGCACCTACACAGTCTGAACATACAGGATGTCTTCTTTCTTATGAAGTGTATCAGCGTCAATATTTTCAAGCCGAAGAGACGAAGCATTCTGTGCTTATTGAACGCAAATTAATATCACTACTTATTTAATAAAATTAGCGGATTGGGACTTAACACAGCCCAGTAATAACATGAACCTTGCTCTCTGGGGAAACACACCAGTCCTAAAAAATTGAAGCTGAATATATTTAACAGGACTTAAGAGGTATATATAAAAAAAATCACAGGGCCATGGGTCAGGCTCGTTGCCAGTAGCACGACCATCATACATACATATCGTTGAAGGGTGTGAGGTGCCACATTACTAATTTTATGTGGCTATAGAGCAGCAAGATTCTACCAGTCAGAACTGTTAGGTCCCTATGACAAAATTACGGAGGCCTCTGGAAGAAAAACGGAATACTGGTGTAATCTTCATTGATTTTGCAAAGGCATTTGACAAATGCAACCTTGGAGTAAATAGTTCATAAAATGAGACCAGTAGATACGACAGAAAAAAAGTAGGGAAAGGGATTTTAAAATTGATAACAGATTACGAAGAGTGGTAGTAAACAAAGGTCCTGTCTCAGCCAAGTAAAAAAGTTGAGTACCTACCAGAAGACATGGTCCTAACATCATTAGTTTCTCATCTTCATAGCAAACATAGACACGAACACTTAAAACAGATTTGTACTACCTTTTGCAAACTACACCGAACTAGAAAAGTCACCTCATTGGAAGACACTAACAACTACGAACACATATCAACACAGTCTTAGAATGAACTAATGAAAATAACAATGTTCAGTTGTGACAATTTTCAACTAAGGTCTGGGAAGAATGTACACCTCGAAACAAGTACGGTATACAGAACGCTGGCAGACCATATCAAACAATATAAGGAACAGGTAAAAGACTTAACAATAATTCTGTCAGAGGATCTGTCATTTGAAAAGTAGTGTAAATGCGGCAAAGGCCAGGAAAGTGGCAGTGTGGATTATGAGAATTTTCAGAACAATAGAAGTAACAGCAGTGATGGTATTTTTTTAAAGCGCTAGTGTTCGCACGACTTAAATATTGTTCTGTGCTAAGTGCTTTTCAAGGCACCCTGCAGTTGCTTTGCTGCCACAAAGGTGGCAGCAAAGCAATAGCAAAATATTATGGACCGATAGCACTAACGTTCCACAAAAAAAATTTTTAAGCCAGAAAACAAGTTTTGCACAAGCCAAGACAGCATGGGTTAAGAACAGGTTGTTCCTGCCTCTCGTAACTACTGGACCATTATGAAATAGTCTTGGTTGCACTGGAAGACAAAATGCAGGTGTAGTATACACGGACTTTGCGAATCTTCTGATTAGTACGATCATGGTGTAATAGTGCACAAAATGGGTGCAAAAGGAATAACTGGAAAAGTGGGCAGATGGATATTTTATTTTCTGATGAATAGAACCCAAAATGTAATAGTGAACAGAGTAAAATCAAAAGCTGGCATGGTGAAAAGCTCTGTTCCCCAAGGCACAGTACTGGTCCCTGTTCTCTTTCTCATTTTCATATCCGAAATAGAGGCGTAAATTATAGCAGTGGGCTACCGACAACAATATGATGTTCAGTAAGGACAAGTTTTAGTTATTCCTTTATGAAAGATTGGGGAAATAAAGACTGGAACGGAATATAAAACAAACTTTCACTAATGTGAGAGACCTTGGAGTGATTATGTCAGATTATGACAAAGATCACAACTGTCTTTTTATCACAGCCGCAAGGAAAATGATAAGCTGGATAACTAAAACTTTCAAAACAAAGGATGCCAAGCCAATGATAACTCTTCAAGTCACTTGTTCTCGTTAGACTGGAATATTGCTGTACCCTTAACAGCTCTGTTCAAGGCAAAATTACAGATCTGGAGAATGCGTAGAGAATCTTCACTTCTTATATAAATTCAGTTCAACGCCTAAATTACTGGGAACATTTGAAGTCCCTCTATTTATACTTCTTGGAACGTAGGCTAGAGATATACATTTTAAGCTACCGGACTGTAGAAGGGTTTGTCCCAAATCTGCTCACACAAATCGTTTCCCATGAAAGTAAGAGGATTGGCAGACGGTGCTGAATACCCTCTATGAAAAGCAAGAGTGAAATGAGTACTCTAAGGACCAAGACTTTTCAACGTCCTCCCTTCTTACATAAGAGGGATTACCAACAGACCGGTGGCTGTCTTCAAGAAGGAATTGAATAAGTTTCTCAAGTCAGTGACAGACCAGCCAGGCTGATGTGTTACGTGCGGCTAACACCAGTAGCCTGGTTGATCAGATCATCCACCGGGAGGGCTGGTCTATGACCGGGCTGTGGGGGCGTTGATCCTCGGAAAACACTCAGGTAGACTTAAGGGAAGAGAGACAGTAGAGCTGAAAAATAGAGAGGTCGTATACTGTTCTCAAAGGATCGATAACGCATTTAAACTATTGGAAACGCCCCAAAGCACTTAGATTGTTCTCCTTGGAACGGAGAAGCGATAGGTACCTGATAATATATATATATATATTGGAAGATGCTTCAGGTCCAGGTCCCTGACCTGCACACTACTATAGCAACTTCCTGGAGTGAAAGATACAGGAGACAGTGTTGAATAAATGTATTTGAGTAGCAGGGTGGTGGTGGGGGGAGGGGGCATGGGTATAATTAGAAAATATTGAATATTCGTGACACTCTATACTCTTCGACATATACCAGCAGATCTCAGATATACTGAGGTAACTAAGGTAGAAGTGTTCAAGAAGCTTAATAGCTTCTTTATACGAGGGTCGGATCAGCAGGGTTTTGATGGCTATATGGGCCTGCGGGCCGCTAGTACAGTCAACCTAGTTGATTTGGCGGTCAACAGGGAAGCCTGACCTAAGGCCGGGCTACAGAGATAGAAGTCGATCACAGGTAAATCAGAGACGAAGCTCTGAAGAGTGTGAACAGTGGTAGACGGTTGCTGTTCTTACAGTAAGGCGGTGAGAGTGAGAACATCCCATCAACACAGGACCTCCTCCAGCAGCGCCACCAACACAGGACCTCCTCCAGCAGCGCCACCAACACAGGACCTCCTCCAGCAGCGCCACCAACACAGGACCTCCTCCAGCAGCGCCACCAACACAGGACCTCCTCCAGCAGCGCCACCAACACAGGACCTCCTCCAGCAGCGCCACCAACACTACCAGGATGCCAGGCTGAACCCAGTGTGGTGGTCATATTGAAAATGATCCTCATGTTGTGTACTGTTACAAGTCTCTTGTTTGTATTGCCAAGTTGATGGTACCTTCATAGACTATCACTACTGTGTCAGTGATCCCACGCTACCTGAATTATTACAACCATATTTATGTACGTGTGTTTACACTACTTTGTTATGTACATTTACATAGTGTGCAATTGTACCATGGATAGGAACGACTATTGCACCAGAGGTATAACGTACAGTAGAGAGCGTGGTGGTGGATGTTCCTCACAATTGCACCCTTCCATTTCCTCCTCGTCCCTCCCTGGCGGTGGTGCCTGTGTTGGACTGCATGCTGGCACTAACAGGCTCATTGGTTAAGCCATCAACCAGGAGGCTTGATGTGAGATCTGGGTGGCTGGGACGGTGATCCCCGGAGTGGACACCAGGTAGGTGGGAGGTCCTCACAACTGCACTCTCTCTCTCTCCTCCCCTCCCTTCTCTTCTACTCCCTTTCCCCTCTACTCCCTTTCCCCTCTACTCCCCTCCCCTTCTTCATCTCCATCTTTCCCTCACTCATGTTTTTCCCCTCAGAAACATTCGCTGCTTTCATCTTCAAAGCCCAGAACATTATAAGCTATTTCTTAAGATTTTATGATTATAATATACAAAACATAGAGCATAAAATTTGGAGAAACGCTTGTATATCATTTACCTTCAAAGGCGAGAATATTACAAACGGCTCTCAGTTATTTTAAATGAAAAAAATATGTAAAAATTACTATTTAAAAATAATGTTTTGTATATGAGGGAGTGTCAACCAGAGTTTGTCAATCAACCTCCGGAAATTAGAAAAAGACACTGAAGTCATGTGAGAGTTGTGACTCAGATCAGAGAAATACTAAGATAATACACCACAGATATTCTATATTGTTAGACCTTCACCTAATTTTGTTACTTGTATTTTCAAATAGTTAACTGTAGTTTCGTACTAAAAAGTATTCTTGTGTGTACTCACCGATTTGTATGTGCGAGTAGTACGTGTCTGGGGGGGGTGGCTAGCGTGCGTGCGTGCGCGCGTGTTAGTGCTTGTTCTTTAGAATAGTCTCTCTCACTTTGTGATTCAGTTAATTCGTCAAACAGTTGTCTGTGTGTTGGTGACGTCTTCTAGCAAGGAGTCAACAAAGGCTTCAAAGGCAGTCGACATGGTGTTTACAGTAATGAATTCCATCGTATCTCCGATAGTGTGTTTGCACGTGTGTTTGCACGTGTGTGTACGTGCGTGTACGTGCGTGTGCGTGCATGTGTGCACAGTGTGACTGTAGCTGCAGCATTACTACTCACCGTAACAGTAGTAGCTCAAACCATCCACCTAATCCACGCCAGTATATATATAACTTAGGTTAAGAACACCACCAGTGTGTGACTGTGATTCTGCAATGAAAATTACCTATATATTTTTGGGTGCATTCAGTGAGTTGCCATTTTCTTTTCGCTCCTGAAATTTTTTTTAATCGTCTTTATGTATTATTGCATTTATTGCCGTTATTGTAGGTTATAATTTGTAAAAGTTTGCTTATAAATTAGTCTGACAAAACTTAACTCATCCTAAATGACATAAATCGAGAAATTTGCTGAAATTCGTACGTGAGCAATCAAGGTTTGCTTTAAGAGGACAGGTTAATTAGCTACGGCGTTACCTGTGTTTAGGTCGCTGGGTCCCCTCAGCACATTTGGCCATCAACTGTGGTTCACTTGTGTAGGAAGCTTGAGGATCCGTGGACTTTAGAGCACTAGTCCATGGGCCAGAACCCATATTGGTACTACCTGAGGTAACAAAACTCTTCTTTTACCAATTTCTTTGCAATGACTTACGTACTATGTCACTACTTGAATCTTGTGGCATAGTCCGTGGTTTCTCTTGCCTTGGTTGGATAATAGTTATGGAAGTGATCTGAATGTCTATATAGACAATGTTATTGTATTTCACTGGGCGTTTGCTTTCAGACTGTAAAGATGACCCAATTTCACCTAATTATTCGTGTTTTGTGGTCTTTTGAATTAGGCATCTGTTCTACTTAAGTAAGACTTCTTATTTAAGGTTAGTTAAGCGTAAAAGAATTTTAAAGCTTCAAACTTACGGTAGTTTCTCCTTTTCTGAAGCAGCAGAGCAGTGTAAAAACATATCATGGATATTGTGTCGGTGCTACTGGGTTGAACACTCCTACGCCGCATGATTAAGTAAATGGGTTGTAATAAGACTTTTAGTATTCATTTTACTTACAGCACAATACTCATACAATCATTATTTCTTTCAGTTGATTCTGTATTTGTATTACTGTCTAACTGAAGATAAACCTCGTCCCTGAGGCGGAGCATTGCGTTGAAGGGGACTCTGATTCGTGTCACCATAAAGCTTGAATTCTCGGTAAATCCTCCTTAGAGCTTCTGAAATTAAACACCATAATGAAATCTCAGGGATACTAAACCACTTGCCTAGTGTTGAGACCCTCCGCCAGGTGACCTACCATAGGAGATGTCGAAGAACCTTAACATGAAAAATCTGCCTGACATTGTTGCCGAAGAAATTCCTACAGCTGAAACTGCATCAGAAAATGAGGCAAGGACCACATCAGTCTCAGTTTATGAGGAAAAATGTATCTTACGTGAGAAAACAAAGAAGTACTTGAGAGGCTAAAATACAAGAGAGAGACTTACACATTGTGTAAGCTCTTTGTAAGAGCAGATAAAATAATCAGTAAAGTTGCATTCAGGAAAATGGACAAGAAAATGCTTGCCATTGTCAGTAGAGAACTTGTACCTGCTGAAGCCTACTACCACAGTTGTTGCTACCGTCTGTACACAAACGGATGAAGATGCTAGCACAGGCAGCAGCAGTGTAGTGATGGAGAGAGTGATGCTACTGGGGCAAGGTATGAGGATGCAGAGAAACAGTGGTACTGTGATTTGTTTACATTTATTAGAGAACTGTGTGTCAATCCGGCTGTGGTGCCTCTGACTGACCTCACATCTAAACTGGTGCTGACATGAATACTTTTGGTTTCAACCAGGTAAAAGCCTCTACAAAAAAGTGCATCCACTATAAGCTGAGGCTTAGTGTGGAGGAGCACTTGCAAAAGCATATCATACACTCAGAGAAGAATCGCAGATTATGATGTCAGCCAGGACTGAGAACATTATCCACAAGACACCACCGATTATAAGAAATTACGTCAAGAATGACACTGCGAGTTACGCATTGCCACCTAACACGCCAGAGATGGAGTACAGGAAGAACAGCATCACTCCTTCAGTGACCCAGTTCCTTCACACACTGCTGCAGGCACAACCAAATGTGCAAACTTATCTGCGAGAGAGTGCCGCGGCTTGCTGACTCCTCACTCTCCTATGGCAATACAAAGAAATTAAAGCACATCATTTTGCCTTTTCTGTGGAATCATTGACAAGAAATATGGAGCCAATACTCATACTGAACTGGCTGGGTAGTAGCGTGTTGGACTTTCTAAATTCACTAAATTAGAAGGTTACTAATTCATTTAAATTTCACATTTGCCGAATTAAAATGTTATTATATTAAGCGTGTTATAGTATCTACAAGTCAGGAAAACTGTCTCGAGTGAATGTCCAACTCTTAACATAACTTTACTCAATAATGTAGTGACTTTGTTATTACATTAAATTTGTTAAGGCATTTCTTGTTTTGATGTGCTGGGTTGCTACTTTCACATATCCCAGACAAAACTCACTCTCACAAGGTTGTTATATTAAACGTTCATTCATAGATACTGACATTTTAAAAACACTTAACAGTACTTTACCACCTTGGTACCGACAAGAGAAAAATCTGGTCTGGGACCATGGACTAATTATAGTTAATGTGAGAGGCGTGTATGCGGCCACCAGTGTCCATATTAATGGATGTGCTTCTTAACATGTGCGTTACTCACATCGTTTGGATATTTCCTTGGTTTTGTATTTTCTTGGTGCTAATGCAAGGTCAGATGTCTAGTGTGGGTATAGTCACTATACCTACACTTCTGTAGTGTATAGTTAAATATCAGATATGAGAGGTGGTGGTGGTATGGTTTAACATTAGTAGGGATTGAAATGGCAACATTAACAGCAGTGTCCTCCCTCGTGCCAGCCTACCCTCCATCCCATAGTCCCTCCCTCCCTCCTGGCGTTGCTGGTGGGGCTCTGCATGAGTAGTGATTGAGATGACAGCAGCAGCAGCAGCAGCAGCAGCGGCAGCAGCAGTGCCCTCCTTCCTGGTGAGGTCACACATTGATTGTGTACGAGCACATCCATCTATCTCCCCTGGTGCCGTCGTCTTGGTACATCACTGACTGTGTCAGTGATGTTGATGTCACAGACACCAGAGTTGATGGTAGGGTTGTGGCTAGCTGTTGCTGGCTAGTACCAACACTCCTCTACCATCAACACTTATATGCCACACTCATGCTAAATTCAGACGTTTCTTTCCAGGAATTAATTAGATTTATAGGTTTACCTTTCGAGGAAATCTTATAAGGTATCTAAATTTTTAACGAGTTCTTGAAAAAAATTCTTGAAATGTGGGTGAAGTTAGGTGTGAGGGGGAGGATGTGGGTGAAGTTAGGTGTGAGGGGGAGGATGTGGGTGAAGTTAGGTGTGAGGGGGAGGATGTGGGTGAAGTTAGGTGTGAGGGGGAGGATGTGGGTAAAGGGATTGGGTGAGGGGGAGGATGTGGGTGAAGTTAGGTGTGAGGGGAGGATGTGGGTGAAGTTAGGTGTGAGGGGGAGGATGTGGGTGAAGTTAGGTGTGAGGGGGAGGATGTGGGTGAAGTTAGGTGTGAGGGGGAGGATGTAGGTGAAGTTAGGTGTGAGGGGGAGGATGTAGGTTGTGTATGGTGGTCTGGCCTTCATTTACTCTCTATTTTTATGACAAAACTTCCTAACCGTTGGCCTCTTGTATCACCGGTGCTCGGCGTTCACCTACGATATGTTATGGCTTAGACGGCTTCCACCAAAACATCACACTAGTATTGCTTGCCTCGATCTCGTTCTTGAAGCACTGATCCGACTTTAGCCGGATTGATTAGAGCCGCCCGACTCTAATCCAAATAATTTTCACGCTATTTTTAGTTTTGCAGCATAACAAATGTTTATAATGTGATTATTTCTACCACAAATTATTCAGGTAATTAATAGTGCGTCGGCTGTTAATATTTATGAGGGATGCGCTTAGCAACAAACCCCGCTGTGTCCTACCCAGCCTCATTTAACAACCCTTGTTTTCATAAGCATTACCCAGCGTTCCGTACATAGCATTTTTTTTTTATAAATAATTTCAGGTTATGTAAACATATTAAAATGTATAATTAACACTAAATAATAAATTAAACAATTGGCGTGACACGTTTGGCAGTGAGGTGTGTATGCGGATGTAGGTTAAAATGTGCACTACAACTTTGATCAAAACAAGTGATGTCCAGCCGTGTTGGTACTCTTCAGGTCACTCGTCCTCTCTAGCCTGAAATATTGTTGTATAGTAAAGGCCCCTTTCATTAAAGGTGAAATTGCAGAGCTGGATAATGTACAAAGAAGCCTTACAGCTCGTATAATATCAGTCAAACATCTAGATTACTGGGAACGCCTAAAGTCTCTCCAATTGTACTCGTTAGAACGTAGGCGAGAAATATACATCATAATCTACGCCTAGTATATACTGGGCGTAGATTAATGTATATGAAAGCAAGAGGCTTGGCAGACGATGCAAGATCACTCTCATGAAAATCATGGCGCGACGAGTACATTAAAATATAATTCAGCAAGTGCAAAGGGACCAAGACTCATCATTACCCTCCCTTAATACGAAGGGAAATTACCATCAAATGCCTGACTGTCTTCAGGAGGGAGCTTGATGGGCTCCTGAATTCAATACCTGATCAGTGGGGCTGTGGTGATGACGGCAGCAGCCAGGAGGCCTGGGTGAGCCGCGGCTCACCCAGGCCCACTCTTGGTAACGTATAAGTCTGATGTAAGGACGGACGGGTTACATAGTCGGTTATGTTAATGCACTTAACTGAGGAGGAGAGAGAAGAAAACATGGAAATATATACGTGGAGGGTACTTGAGGGCCTGGTTTTAAATCTGCCCACTGCCTAAACATCATACTTTAGCGAGAGAGATGGGAGAAGATGTAAAATAGACCGATTGAAAAGCAGGGCACCGTGTGCTCAATATGAGAACACTGTATCAACATCCGTGGCCCAGACTATTTATCATCTTACGAGAAGATATCAGAAACACTTGTGGGACGCGTGTAGAAGTCTTCAAGAAGGGACTCGAGTACCTCCATCAAGTGCTGGTTCACCCAGGCTGATGGGCCAGCGGACCGCTAGCGACAACAGTCTGGTTGAATAATTAACTAACGTTTTCCCAAGACACATCACAGATATTATCACAAACGCACGTGCAACACCTGCGTATCTTTATTGATACCCAGGTGTTGCGACAAGACGAATAAGACACACCTGCAACACCTGCTTATCTTTATTAATACCCAGGTGTTGCGACAAGACGAATAAGACACACGTGCAACACCTGCCTACATTGATACCCAGATGTTGTACATATTACAAAGTAGACAAGTGCACTGTTGTAGATAATATTTTGTTTACGGAAAATTAGGAGAAGTATTGGTGTAGAGGATGAAGTCTCTTGTTCCGTGGCATGTGGGCTGATCTTGCCTGAGATACTCTGAAAGCAGTATTAATAGAAGAGTGAAGCTGCAGTTGTATTACCTGTCTGTCTCTGGTTATTACTAATCATTAAGACAAGAAGTAATTAGTTCCTGGTCGTAATTAAGGTATTGTTGATGTTTTGTCTGGTGGCAAGTATTGTACCATGACACAATGCGTGGTGTGTACTGTACCACTTGGTGGTGCTCACCGTGTACCATGACACAATGTGTGGTGTGTACTGTACCACTGGTGGTGCTCACTGTGTGTGCTGTACCACTGGTGATGCTCACCGTGTGTGCTGTACCACTGGTGGTGCTCACCGTGTGTGCTGTACCACTGGTGGTGCTCACCGTGTGTGCTGTGCCACTGGTGGTGCTCACCGTGTGTGCTGTACCACTGGTGGTGCTCACCGTGTGTGCTGTACCACTGGTGGTGCTCACCGTGTGTGCTGTACCACTATGGGTGCTCACTGTGTGCCATGACACAATGTGTGGTGTGTACTGTACCACTGGTGGTGCTCACTGTGTGTGCTGTACCACTGGTGGTGCTCACTGTGTACCATGACACAATGCTTCCTTTGATAGTGGTGGTGCTTACTCTTCCACTGGTGGTGCTCACCGTGTGAGCTGTACCACTGGTGGTGCTCACTGTGTGGTGTGTACTGTACCACTGGTGGTGCTCACTGTGTGGTGTGTACTGTACCACTGGTGGTGCTCACTGTGTGGTGTGTACTGTACCACTGGTGGTGCTCACTGTGTGGTGTGTACTGTACCACTGGTGGTGCTCACTGTGTGGTGTGTACTGTACCACTGGTGGTGCTCACTGTGTGGTGTGTACTGTACCACTGGTGGTGCTCACCGTGGGTGCTGTACCACTGGTGGTGCTCACTGTGTGCTGTACCACTGGTGGTGCTCACCGTGTGGTGGTGTGTTCTGTACCACTTGTGATGCTTACAGTGTGGTGGTGTGTGCTGTACCACTGGTGGTGCTCACTGTGTGGAGGTGTGTGCTGTACCACTGGTGGTGCTCACTGTGTGGAGGTGTGTGCTGTACCACTGGTGGTGCTCACAGTGTGGGGGTGTGTGCTGTACCACTGGTGATGCTCACCGTGTGGTGGTGTGTGCTATACCACTGGTGGTGCTCACTGTGTGGTGGTGTGTGATGTACCACTGGTGGTGCTCACTATGTGGAGGTGTGTTCTGTACCACTGGTGGTGCTCACCGTGTGGTGGTGTGTGCTATACCACTGGTGGTGCTCACTGTGTGGTGGTGTGTGCTGTACCACTGGTGGTGCTCACTATGTGGAGGTGTGTGCTGTACCACTGGTGGTGCTCACTGTGTGGTGGGGTGTGCTGTACCACTGGTGATGCTCACTGTGTGGTGGTGTGTGCTGTACCACTGGTGGTGCTCACTGTGGGTGGTGTGTGCTATACCACTGGTGGTGCTCACTGTGTGGTGGTGTGTGCTGTACCACTGGTGGTGCTCACTATGTGGAGGTGTGTGCTGTACCACTGGTGGTGCTCACTGTGTGGTGGTGTGTGCTGTACCACTGGTGGTGCTCACCGTGTGGTGGTGTGTGCTGTACCACTGGTGGTGCTCACCGTGTGGTGGTGTGTGTTGTATCTCTGGTGGTGCTCACCGTGTGGTGGTGTATACTGTACCACTGGTGGTGCTCACAACTTGACTGTATACGAACGATTGAAAGTTCTCTGTATCTTCTTACCTTTCATAAGTTCAAGCGTTTTTCCACTCCCAGAGCCCGGCCTTGGGCCAGGCTCTGGGGACAGGCACCTGATAACCAGTTTCGCCGCTGTAAACGTGGCTGTTGGTATACTGTAGTGTTCCGCTTTAGAGAGAACAAGTATTTTACAAGAGTATCCTTATTAGCTTGGCATCTCTTTGTTTTGAAGGTTCTAGTTATTCAGACTATCATTCTTTGGATTGTTTATAATCGTAATAACATGACTGTAAACCATTCACAGAACGGTGGGTTGGAACCCATGGCAAGCCAATGCATTAAACCTCTGAACCATAAAACTAAACCACGGTACGGGAGGGGCTCGAACCCATGGCGAGTGAGTCGTTAAACTCTAGGCCAGTGCGTAAACCACTATACCATGTCGGCCTAATAAGCTGCTTCCAGCTAGGTATATTTCTATGCACTAGGAAGGTTAGCATGAGTTCCACTGTAACCACAATGGAGGTTTTAATAGGCGACCCACACTAGCTAGGCTGTGGCGCTCTTTACCTTCAAAATCGTTATCAAATCATTCGCGAAATCGTAAGAATTCGATTGTAAACAACGACCGTGGCGTAAGACTCAGCATATTACCAGGTGATATCAGAAATATTGCTGGAACGAAGATAGAAGTTTTCAAGAAGAAACTGGACAGCTTCCTTATATCAGTGTTAAATTAGCCGGGCTGTGGTGGGTATTTGGGGCTGTGGGTCATTAACACAAACAGCCTGATTAATCAGGAGGTTAACGGGGAAGCCTGTGTTCAGGCCAGTCTGCGGGATAGAAGTCTTCAAACCGGTCACTAGGAACTAACACAAGTTAAGTGTTAGTTCCTAGTGTAGGAGAGCACAGTTCCTGCAGTGTAGCCACACAAGATATTAGTATTTCAGCGTCCTTGTTGTCCCATAGCCTATGTGTGTGTGTTTAGTGCCTGGTGTAGGAGAAAGCACGGTGCTAACATTAAGGCAGGGTGCTGGGGAACAGGGGAGGTTAATGTCTTAACATTAAGGCAAGGTTGGGTGGGTAAAATGAAGAAGATAGTGGGAGTTAAGGCAGAGTTAACCTCAAAGGCAGTTGAGGGGGGAGTAGTGGTGGTGGTGGGGAAAGTTAACGCGGCACACATTGATCGTGCGGGCTTCCTCCCCTCCTGCAGGACTTCCCTTCCTGTAGGAATCCCCTCCCCTTCTGCACGACTCCCCTTTCCCTCCTGCACGACTCCCCTTTCCCTCCTGCACGACTCCCCTTTCCCTCCTGCACGACTACCCTTTCCCTCCTGCACGACTCCCTTTCCCTCCTGCACGACTCCCTTTCCCTCCTGCACGACTCCCCTTTCCCTCCTGCACGACTCCCCTTTCCCTCCTGCACGACTCCCCTTTCCCTCCTGCACGACTCCCCTTTCCCTCCTGCACGACTCCCCTTTCCCTCCTGCACGACTCCCCTTTCCCTCCTGCACGACTCCCCTTTCCCTCCTGCACGACTCCCCTTTCCCTCCTGCACGACTCCCTTTCCCTCCTGCACGACTCCCTTTCCCTCCTGCACGACTCCCCTTTCCCTCCTGCACGACTCCCTTCCCTCTGCACGACTCCCTTCCTGCACGACTCCCTTTCCCTCCTGCACGACTCCTTTCCCTCCTGCACGACTCCCCTTTCCCTCCTGCACGACTCCCCTTTCCCTCCTGCACGACTCCCCCTCCCATGAAGTACTTTCCCCGTTCCCTCTGCAGGGGTCTTCCTCCGATACTACAAAACTCTCCTTCCCATCCTGCAGGACTTCCCCCACTTGTAAGGCCCCTGGCAGCTACACAGACACTGTTGCAGGAACACCTTCATTACTCCTACAAGACTACTAAAACACATACACCGCCCCACGAGGCTAACTTTACCCGCAGGTCAAAGTTGAGAGTGGTCACAGGAGAGATCCAAGGTAAAGAGAAAGGTCCAGTGGTGAGGTAAGAGGTGAGGTCAGGGAGGTGAGGTCAGGGAGGTAAGGTGAGGAGTCAGGTTTGGGTAACATCTTTTCATGTAAGAATTATAGATGAAGTGAGCGGATCTGAGCAAAAAGGTCAGAGGTAAATAAATCAGTTTTATGTAGGGAAAATAAAGTCACAATGTAGAAGTAAAATATTTGACCCTAAAGCTTTAAGAATCTTTATTGTATGAGGTACCTGACATAGTGTGTGACTTTACAGCATCGGCCAACCTAATCTAACCTGAAATTAACCTAACCTAACCTGAAACTAACCTAACCTAATCTAATCTACTCTTACCTAACCTAATGTTACTTAATGTAACCTAACCTAATCTAACCTAACCTAATCTAACCTAACCTAACCTAACCTAACCTAACCCTAACCTAATCTAATCTTACCTAACCTAATCTTACCTAACCTAACCTAATCTAACCTGAATCTAACCTGAAACTAATCTAACCTAGGATAACCTAACCTAACCTAAGCTAATCTTACCTAACCTAACCTAAGCTAATCTTACCTAACCTAATCTTACCTAACCTAATCTGACCTGAAACTAACCTAATCTTACCTATCGTAATTGAAAGTAATCTAATCTTATATAATTTAAAGTAATGTAATGTTAGCTAAGTATGTGCGGGTTATTTGTGTTTTGTTTCTGTTACGGTGTTGTGAGTGAAACAATGCGACAAAGAAACTGGGCCTAGTTAATACCTTTGATATACCTTTGAAGAGTTTCGAGAGTTTATCTACTCTCTGAGCACGGCCATGGGCCAGGCTCGTCTGGTGCTGCTGGAGGCCCGCTGCCCCACATATCCATCACAGCCTGGTTGATCTGGCACCTGGTGAAGATACTTGTCCAGTTTCATCTTGAAGACTTCTATACTGGTTCCAGCCGTGTTTCTGATATCTTCTGGTAAGACGTTCAATAATCTGCTGGTATATTTGTGTACAAACTTAAGATTCAGTGTAGCTCGTCATTATCAACATTATTATCAACACTCATCATTATCAACACTCATCATTATCAACATTATTATAACACTCATTATCAACATTATTATAACACTCATCATTATCAACATTATTATAACACTCATCATTATCAACACTATTATCAACACATCATTATCAACACTATTATCAACACTCATCATTATCAACACTATTATCAACACTCATCATTATCAACATTATCAGCACTCATCATTATCAACACTTATCTCATCATTATCAACACTATTATCAACACTCATCATTATCAACACTCATCATTATCAACACTCATCATTATCAACACTCATCATTATCAACACTCATCATTATCAACACTCATCATTATCAACATCATTATCAACACTCATCATTATCAACATTATCAACACTATTATCAACACTCATCATTATCAACACTATTATCAACACTCATCATTATCAACATTATCAACACTCATCATTATCAACATTATCAACACTCATCATTATCTACACTCATCATTATCAACACTCATTTCATACATATATCATAACTATTATCAACACTCATCATTATCAACACTATTATCAACACTCATCATTATCAACTATCTATCAACACATCATTATCAACACTATTATCAACACTACTCATTATAATCATTATCAACACATCATTATCAACACTCATCATTATCAACATTATTATCAACACTCATCAACACATCATTATCAACAGTATTATCAACACTCATCATTATCAACACTCATCATTATCAACACTCATCATTATCAACACTATTATCAACATTCGTCATTATCAACACTATATCAACATCTCATCATTATTTCAACACTATTATCAACACTCATCATTATCAACACTATTATCAACTACTTCACTACACTATCAACATCATCATTATCAACATATTATCAACACTCATCATTATCAACATCTATTATCAACACTCATCATTATCAACACTATTATCAACATCATTATCAACACTATTATCAACATCTATTATCAACACTATTATCAACACTCATCATTATCAACACTCATCACTTATCAACACTCATCATTATCAACACTATTATCAACACTCATCTAACATTATCAACACTATTATCAACACTCATCATACATCATACAACACTATTATCAACACTCATCATTATCAACACATTATCAACACTCATCATTATCAACACTCATCATTATCAACACTATTATCAACACTCATCATTATCAACACTATTATCAACATTCTCAATCACTTATCAACACTATTATCAACACTTCATCATTATCAACACTTCATTCATTATCAACACTCATCATTATCAACACTATTATCAACATTCATCATTATCAACACTATTATCAACACTATCATCATTATCAACACTATTATCAACACTCATCATTATCAACACTATTATCAACACTCATCATTATCAACACTATTATCAACATTCATCATTATCAACACTATTATCAACACTCATCATTATCAACACTATTATCAACATTCATCATTATCAACACTATTATCAACATTCATCATTATCAACACTATTATCAACATTCATCATTATCAACACTATTATCACACTCATCATTATACATAACACATACAATATTCATCATACACATATTATCAACATTCATCATTATCAACACTATTATCAACACTCATCATTATCAACACTATTATCAATACACTTCATTATCAACACTATTATCAACACTCATCATTATCAACACTATTATCAACACTACATCCATATATCAACACTATTATCAACACTCATCATTATCAACATTATCAACACTATTCATCATTATCAACACTATTATCAACATTCATCATTATCAACACTATTATCAACACTCATCATTATCAACACTATTATCAACACTCATCATTATCAACACTATTATCAACACTCATCATTATCAACACTATTATCAACATTCATCATTATCAACACTATTATCAACACTGTTATCAACACTCATCATTATCAACACTGTTATCAACACTCATCATTATCAACACTATTATCAACATTCATCATTATCAACACTA
Organism: Cherax destructor; assembly: GCA_009830355.1. Lineage (NCBI taxonomy): Eukaryota > Metazoa > Arthropoda > Malacostraca > Decapoda > Parastacidae > Cherax > Cherax destructor. The sequence continues at coordinate 21,307 of WNWK01008677.1, forward strand.
TTATCAACACTATTATCAACACTCATCATTATCAACACTGTTATCAACACTCATCATTATCAACACTGTTATCAACACTCATCATTATCAACACTCATCATAGTGAGGATATCATTTACATGTTATATCGTCACTGTGGGTCATGATGATAAGATAAAACTACTTCAGAGTTTTCCCTCATATTTTTCATGCTTGAATTATTGTAGCTTAAATTCATCTGATTACTTTTGTGACCTTCAATCTGGCCTTTTTTTTACCTGTGACTTTCCCCTGGGACTTTTTACCTGACTTTTTTTTGCATGATAATTTTTTCTTCTGTGATTTTTTTACATATTATCTTTTTTTTATAACTTGTGGATCTTTTTACCAGTGACTTTTTACCTGTGACCTTTTTACCTGTGACCTTTTTACCTGTGACCTTTTTACCTGTGACCTTTTTACCTGTGACCTTTTTACCTGTGACCTTTTTTTTTACCTATAAGTGATGTACATTCTATTACAGACTAGACTCACATGTGAAACCCTTGAGGCGTGAGCTTGCATGGCACTGTTGTGGTCACTGGTGAGCTTGCATGGCACTGTTGCGCTCACTGGTGAGCTTGCATGGCACTGTTGCGCTCACTGGTGAGCTTGTATGGCACTGTTGCGCTCACTGGTGAGCTTGTATGGCACTGTTGCGCTCACTGGTGAGCTTGCATGGCACTGTTGCGCTGACTGGTGAGCTTGCATGGCACTGTTGCGCTCACTGGTGAGCTTGTATGGCACTGTTGCGCTCACTGGTGAGCTTGTATGGCACTGTTGCGCTCACTGGTGAGCTTGTATGGCACTGTTGCGCTCACTGGTGAGCTTGTATGGCACTGTTGTGCTCACTGGTGAGCTTGCATGGCACTGTTGCGCTCACTGGTAAGCTTGTATGGCACTGTTGTGCTCACTGGTGAGCTTGTATGGCACTGTTGTGCTCACTGGTGAGCTTGCATGGCACTGTTGCGCTCACTGGTGAGCTTGTATGGCACTGTTGCGCTCACTGGTGAGCTTGCATGGCACTGTTGCGCTCACTGGTGAGCTTGCATGGCACTGTTGCGCTCACTGGTGAGCTTGCATGGCACTGTTGCGCTCACTGGTGAGCTTGCATGGCACTGTTGCGCTCACTGGTGAGCTTGTATGGCACTGTTGCGCTCACTGGTGAGCTTGTATGGCACTGTTGTGCTCACTGGTGAGCTTGCATGGCACTGTTGCGCTCACTGGTGAGCTTGTATGACACTGTTGCGCTCACTGGTGAGCTTGTATGGCACTGTTGTGCTCACTGGTGAGCTTGCATGGCACTGTTGCGCTCACTGGTGAGCTTGCATGGCACTGTTGCGCTCACTGGTGAGCTTGCATGGCACTGGTGAGCTTGCATGGCACTGTTGTGCTCACTGGTGAGCTTGCATGGCACTGTTGCGCTCACTGGTGAGCTTGCATGGCACTGTTGAGCTCACTGGTGAGCTTGCATGGCACTGTTGTGCTCACTGGTGAGCTTGCATGGCACTGTTGTGCTCACTGGTGAGCTTGCATGGCACTGTTGCGCTCACTGGTGAGCTTGCATGGCACTGTTGAGCTCACTGGTGAGCTTGCATGGCACTGTTGTGCTCACTGGTGAGCTTGCATAGCACTGTTGCGCTCACTGGTGAGCTTGCATGGCACTGTTGCGCTCACTGGTGAGCTTGCATGGCACTGTTGTGCTCACTGGTGAGCTTGCATGGCATTGTTGTGCTCACTGGTGAGCTTGCATGGCACTGTTGTGGTCACTGGTGAGCTTGCATGGCACTGTTGCGCTCACTGGTGAGCTTAAATGGCACTGTTGTGCTCACTGGTGAGCTTGCATGGCAATGTTGTGCTCACTGGTGAGCTTGCATGGCATTGTTGTGCTCACTGGTGAGCTTGCATTGACTGTTGTGCTCACTGGTGAGCTTGCATGGCACTGTTGCGCTCACTGGTGAGCTTGCACGGCACTGTTGCGCTCACTGGTGAGCTTGCATGGCACTGTTGCGCTCACTGGTGAGCTTGCATGGCACTGTTGCGCTCACTGGTGAGCTTGCATGGCACTGTTGCGCTCACTGGTGAGCTTGCATTGCACTGTTGTGGTCACTGGTGAGCTTGCATGGCACTGTTTTGGTCACTGGTGAGCTTGCATGGTACTGTTGCGCTCACTGGTGAGCTTGCACGGCACTGTTGCGCTCACTGGTGAGCTTGCATGACACTGTTGCGCTCACTGGTGAGCTTGCATGGCACTGTTGCGCTCACTGGTGAGCTTGCACGGCACTGTTGCGCTTACTGGTGAGCTTGCATGGCACTGTTGAGCTCACTGGTGAGCTTGCATGGCACTGTTGTGCTCACTGGTGAGCTTGCATGGCACTGTTGCGCTCACTGGTGAGCTTGCATGGCACTGTTGCGCTCACTGGTGAGCTTGCATGGCACTGTTGTGCTCACTGGTGAGCTTGCATGGCACTGTTGTGGTCACTGGTGAGCTTGCATGGCACTGTTGTGCTCACTGGTGAGCTTGCATGGCACTGTTTTGGTCACTGGTGAGCTTGCATGGCACTGTTGCGCTCACTGGTGAGCTTGCATGGCACTGTTGTGCTCACTGGTGAGCTTGCATGGCACTGTTGCGCTCACTGGTGAGCTTGCATGGCACTGTTGCGCTCACTGGTGAGCTTGCATGGCACTGTTGCGCTCACTGGTGAGCTTGCATGGCACTGTTGCGCTCACTGGTGAGCTTGTATGGCACTGTTGCGCTCACTGGTGAGCTTGTATGGCACTGTTGTGCTCACTGGTGAGCTTGCATGGCACTGTTGCGCTCACTGGTGAGCTCATGTTGACACTGTTGCGCTCACTGGTGAGCTTGATGGCACTGTTGCGCTCACTGGTGAGCTTGCATGGCACTGTTGCGCTCACTGGTGAGCTTGCATGGCACTGTTGCGCTCACTGGTGAGCTTGCATGGCACTGGTGAGCTTGCATGGCACTGTTGTGCTCACTGGTGAGCTTGCATGGCACTGTTGCGCTCACTGGTGAGCTTGCATGGCACTGTTGAGCTCACTGGTGAGCTTGCATGGCACTGTTGTGCTCACTGGTGAGCTTGCATGGCACTGTTGTGCTCACTGGTGAGCTTGCATGGCACTGTTGCGCTCACTGGTGAGCTTGCATGGCACTGTTGAGCTCACTGGTGTGCAGCTTCACGGAGCTTGGCACTGTTGTGCTCACTGGTGAGCTTGCATGGCACCTGTTGCGCTCACTGGTGAGCTTGCATGGCACGTGGCTCAAGCTCATGCATGTTGGCTCACTGGTGAGCTTGCATGGCACTGTTGTGCTCACTGGTGAGCTTGCATGGACTGTTGTGCTCACTGGTGAGCTTGCATGGCACTGTTGTGCTCACTGGTGAGCTTGCATGGCACTGTTGCGCTCACTGGTGAGCTTGCATGGCACTGTTGTGCTCACTGGTGAGCTTGCATGGCACTGTTGTGCTCACTGGTGAGCTTGCATTGACTGTTGTGCTCACTGGTGAGCTTGCATTGACTGTTGTGCTCACTGGTGAGCTTGCATGGCACTGTTGCGCTCACTGGTGAGCTTGCATGGCACTGTTGCGCTCACTGGTGAGCTTGCATGGCACTGTTGCGCTCACTGGTGAGCTTGCATGGCACTGTTGCGCTCACTGGTGAGCTTGCATGGCACTGTTGCGCTCACTGGTGAGCTTGCATGGCACTGTTGTGGTCACTGGTGAGCTTGCATGGCACTGTTGTGCTCACTGGTGAGCTTGCATGGCACTGTTGTGCTCACTGGTGAGCTTGCATGGCACTGTTGTGCTCACTGGTGAGCTTGCATGGCACTGTTGTGCTCACTGGTGAGCTTGCATGGCACTGTTGTGCTCACTGGTGAGCTTGCATGGCACTGTTGTGCTCACTGGTGAGCTTGCATGGCACTGTTGTGCTCACTGGTGAGCTTGCATGGCACTGTTGCGCTCACTGGTGAGCTTGCATGGCACTGTTGTGCTCACTGGTGAGCTTGCATGGCACTGTTGCGCTCACTGGTGAGCTTGCATGGCACTGTTGTGCTCACTGGTGAGCTTGCATGGCACTGTTGGCTCAATGCTCTCAATAAGATGAGTGTTGCCGCCTCCAGGATCCTTTGCTTGGGACGTCTTTGTGAAAGTGTTGTAGTGCGTCATTCCCTCCCGGGTTCACGACGTGGGAGTGCGTCATTCCCTCCCGGGTTCACGACGTGGGAGCGTCATTCCCTCCCGGGTTCACGACGTGGGTGCGTCATTCCCTCCCGGGTTCACGACGTGGGTGCGTCATTCCCTCCCGGGTTCACGACGTGGGAGCGTCATTCCCTCCCGGGTTCACGACGTGGGAGTGTATCCTGTGACGGACGACTCCTGCGTTGCTGGCGTCCTCCATCCTGCAGGCGTATTTGTGACCTTGGAAGACTAGTCCCGAGGTCACGACCATACTCACCATCGTAAAACTTATTGTATCTCCGCTCGGAATATTGTAGACCCCTGCGGTAGCGGTGTTTTCTGGATTTTCGAGACCTGGTGATCAGTGGTTTTCGTAGTAACAGCAGCCATGTCTATGTTGATCTTACTGAAAATGTGGGTGTGGTAGCAGCTACCTATGCTGTGGGGAGAGACTGTGGTCCATGTTGCGACACTTCCTGGTGTCAATACGTAGAGCATTACTGGTGTCAGAGAAGATGTGTATTTGTGCTTATCTGCCAAGTATTCATCGTCACGGAGCCTCCAAAGATGATCATGCATGCAACACGAAGGTCTACCTAATTCTTATCGTCCTGCCTTCCTCCTAGCATCCTTGACTTTCCTCGGCACCCTCCTTCCTTCCCTCCAACAAAATAAGCAAAAAATAAAAAAATAAACCGACCTTGTAAATTTTTCTTCGAGTGTGGATTTCGAGGCGTGTAAAGTGGGGCGTCGGAACATGTCAAGTCATATTTGAACTTATTTTGTGGAATTGCTTGTTATAGTTCCGGCAGAGTGAGGGGACGGAGGGTGAGACGTGGAGGAAGGGAGGGTGTGACGTGGAGGAAGGGAGGGTGTGACGTAGAGGAAGGGAGGGTGTGACGTGGAGGATGGGAGGGTGTGACGTGGAGGAAGGGAGGGTGTGACGTGGAGGAAGGGAGGGTGTGACGTGGAGGAAGGGAGGGTGTGACGTAGAGGAAGGGAGGGTGTGACGTGGAGGATGGGAGGGTGTGACGTGGAGGAAGGGAGGGTGTGACGTGGAGGAAGGGAGGGTGTGACGTGGAGGAAGGGAGGGTGTGACGTGGAGGAAGGGAGGGTGTGACGTGGAGGAAGGGAGGGTGTGACGTGGAGGAAGGGAGGGTGTGACGTGGAGGAAGGGAGGGTGTGACGTGGAGGAAGGGAGGGTGTGACGTGAGGAAGGAGGGGTGACGTGAGGATGGGAGGTGTGACGGGGGAAGGAGGGTGTGACGTGGGGAAGGAGGTGTGACGTGGAGGAAGGGAGGGTTGACGTGGAGGAAGGCAGGGTGTGACGTGGAGAAGGAGGGTGTGACGTGAGGAAGGGAGGGTGACGTGGAGAAGGAGGGTGAGATGGAGAAGGAGGTGTACGGGAAGAGGTGAGGATAAGAGGATAAGACAATAAAAAAAAGAGGCGTGAAAAGCAGAGGAGCAGAGAAAATAGTGTGGGACCACGGATGTTGATACAGTGTTAGTGTTCCTTATGGTGCCCAAGGTGCTCCTGCTTTTCACTCGGTTTATTCTGCATATCTTTCACTCCAGTTTGTTGTTAGGACAATGTGCATATTTGGGACTAATCCCTCGAGTACTTTTCACGTATATTTTATAATGTATCTCTCCGCTCCAGCAAGTTCATATTTTAGAGTATGAGGCGTTGCCAGTAATGTAGATGTTGTATTGGCTATATGCTAGTTGTAAATGATCTCTGTATCTGTTCGGATCCCATTATCTGCCCCGCCCAGAACACGGCCATCAACATTGAACAATTCTCAAAATGTAATATATTTTTGATATATTTAAGAAGTGGAGAGAAGTGAAGGTAATGACGCGGATAATGAATAGAGAGTATAGATGTTTCAAGTATTGAAGAAAACATACACATTGCAGAAAAGCTTTTATTTGCGACAACGTTTCGCCCAGTGAGAGTTTTATCAAGTCGCCATAAAGCTCTTCAGTGTATAGCTACACATGTCTGAACAATGGGAGAGCCACGAGATAAGAAAAGGCGTTACTGTGCCCTCTTAATCTTTGCTAGGTTACAAGAGATCCTGGACCCATTCTTGTCTTTGTTACAAGTTATCAGGGAGACCGTCCTTACACATTTCTATGTCAGTAGCTTTTGTCTGAGAGAAAGAGGCAAGGTTGACTTTATAGTGGTTTGAGCAATTATTTTCCCAAAGAGAGGGGTCCCTAATGTGATATTACCGCTACCTCTTGTAATTCATTTATAAATATTGAAAAGTGAATTAGGATTCTACACGGCCCAGGTGTTAGATATAGACTATGAATTCTAAGATATAGAAGCTTAGAAGCATGTATATAAACACACACAAACACACACACTTAAAAGCATGTATATAAACACACACACACACTTAAAAGCATGTATATAAACACACACATACACACACATACACACACACACACTTAAAAGCATGTATATAAACACACACACATACACACACATACACACACACACACACACACGTACACACACACATATACACACACATACACGCAAGCATATGCAACAGGCCTAGTGTCTAATCGACATGTGCCTAGGACAAAATGGTAACTAACACTCTCACACCCCACAATTAGTAACTAACACAGACTTTGTAGATATATGTGCCGCGGGTGTGGGCAGGTAGTTTCGGTCTGGAATGATAGTCTTTGTCTAGCTACAAACGTTTACCTCAGATTTGACGTATGAATTACTAAAAGACAGACTCTGGTATTACACAGACTGCTCTGTTTTCCTGCTAGAAGGAAACAGGTGAATCAAGCCACGTGGACATTGAAGTTAGCACGGGAAATACACTTAATTGACTTAATGTGAAGTGCTCAACTCGCGTGGGTCATTTAGGACAAGGATTGATGAAGGCTCGACCCTTCGTCTGATAATCGTGGTAGACGCTACCAAATCTCAAGTTTATTTTGATAAATACAACCGTGCACACATGAGTTTTTTGTGTACCAGGAGTTGAAGTCTGGCAGGAACTGACGAGGGAGGAACAAGGAAGCCAGATGTGTAGGGATGAGCAGATAGACACAGGTGTATATAGGGATGAGCAGGTGGACACAGGTGTATATAGGGATGAGCAGGTAGACACAGGTGTATATAGGGATGAGCAGTTGGACACAGGTGTATATAGGGATGAGCAGGTGGACACAGGTGTATATAGGGATGAGCAGGTGGACACAGATGTATATAGGGATGAGCAGGTAGACACAGGTGTATATAGGATGAGCAGTTGGACACAGGTGTATATAGGGATGAGCAGGTGGACACAGGTGTATATAGGGATGAGCAGGTGGACACAGGTGTATATAGGGATGAGCAGTTGGACACAGGTGTATATAGGGATGAGCAGGTGGACACAGGTGTATATAGGGATGAGCAGGTAGACACCGGTGTATATAGGGATGAGCAGGTAGACACCGGTGTATATAGGGATGAGCAGGTAGACAGGTGTATATAGGGATGAGCAGGTAGATAAAGGTGTATATAGGGATGAGCAGGTGGACACAGGTGTATATAGGGATGAGCAGGTGGACACAGGTGTATATAGGGATGAGCAGGTAGACACAGGTGTAGATAGGGATGAGGAAGTAGACAGGTGTAGATAGGGATGAGCAGGTAGATAAAGGTGTATATAGGGATGAGCAGGTAGATAAAGGTGTATATAGGGATGAGCAGGTAGACACAGGTGTATATAGGGATGAGCAGGCAGGTGCGTGGAGGTGGAAGCAGGTTATCCATTTAGCGGTCAAATGGCAATCATTGTGTGACTGTAAGTTCAGCAAAACCTGTGTACCGAGCTTGGCATGAGAGGAGTGTTGGGCTGGTTCAGGGCCGAGGGCTAGGGGCTGGTCTGGGAGGGGGCTCATGGGTGAGGCTTGGCGGGGGATAATCTACCTTAAGTAACTTGCCTCTAGCGTCAAGTTTGGCATTAATGGCTCTCTCAGGTGATGTAGGTAGTGAGTGTGTGCAAGTGGTGTTAACCCCGGGATCGTGGCCGGGGTTGTGGTGTTCTTCAATGCTTTGCATGGTTATATACACATAAAGTGACAAGATGGCGGTGACGACTCTCATTTTTGTAATGCTTTAATGGTTGGTAATTATTTAAGAACAAGAGGATTGTTTCACTTGGCATTATAGGCCTATACAAGGCAGGTATACATTACAGCACTCAACCACTGTCACTCTTGTATCCATCCAGTCTGTGTTAATAATTTCCATAGTTTTTGTTTCGGTGATGCTGTACTCTCATCATCCATTGAATGCATCACCTGTAAGCCAGCGGTTGCTGCTACCGGCTCCGCCATGTATAGGGCCAAAGGCTACCACAGTTATGTACTAGTTACCAATACCCTGACCGAGCAGACGGAGCTGCGATGAAGGAGACTCGAGCCTTCACCACTGCTTATTTCATTCCTCTTAGCTCTTGGACAAACCTTTTGGATCTTGAGCACATGCTTGATCAGATGGGTCGTAGCAGGGCTGCATATTCTATGCTGGCCATTACATACGGCATACATAATGATACTGATACTTGTCCCTGGCTTCAATACCTTCTTAAATCTTTCATTTAGTCTTCACATTTTTTGTTCTGTGAAAACTCCACCATCATGTTGTTTTAGTTTAGTCACTTGATCTCTTATAGAGATTTTCTTTTCGTGTGGCTATGGAACAGTTCCGGTTCATTATAGCCTTCATTGCATCGTCATTTTAAGATTGTCTTCACGCGTCATGTCTTACCCGTATGTGCTCTTTGAAATCTCTTCTACTCGTTTCTTGGGTTTCCGCTGTTTCCAGAGCTCCGTATTGTTTATGCCTTACCGTGCTTCCCTTTTGTTTATCTTCAGTCCTGGTTCACCTACACGCTATCTGTTTCTATATTTTTTTTCTCTGCATTTCTCTGTTCATTACCTCCCAGTACTTACCACATATTACTTCAAGTATGGTGCATTGACTTTTCAGATTATTCTCTTTCCTAACAGGGGTCGCTGACCTCTATATTGGGTCATCATACGTGATTTTTTTAATATCTTTCTCACTATGAAGATGAGGTCAAGTCTCAGGTGTTGGTCTCCCACTCATTCTCATCACCTTCTACACATCCTATCAGGCCCACGAATTTCCTGAGTGCTGCTTCTATGGGCTGTATTCTCGAGGTTTCCAATCCTCCCTTATGGACCTAGTTCACCCCACCCTGTTGATATCCCTTTGCTTAAAGCGTTCCAGAATTACTGATTGCTTCTTGCTTTCTACATTGCTGTCGTGTATGTATATTATGTGTATACTACTGTCACAATTACCCTAGACCACCAATCATTATTGTTGGTAGTCTTTAAAGATTCCTGTTATTAGGTTTGTTAGTTAAAACTCCCGTGATTATTTATCATGTGTCACTACCTCGTTGCTAGGACTCCTGCAGGTGTTGTTTCTCTAATGGCTATAATCTCTCTACTATTTTCTCAACTATAATTTCATTCATTTACATATATTTGTCACACGTGTGATGGGAGACGCAAGATGACGTCGCCGGGTTTAATAATATCGGGTCGACTTACCTTTTTAGAGCCTCTAGTAGAGCAAAGTGTTCTACTGGTGGAGACTAAAAAGTATCGAGTTGTTTGCAAAACCTGAGACTCAAGCCTGAGAGCGTATGACACGAGGCTCCCAGGCGTGTGTAGGGTGTACCACTCAATATTGAGACTTTAACAAGTGTAGCTGCTGAGTGCAGTGTATGAGGGTGAGAACGTGTAGCACCCAAGCTTTTATCAGGGGAGGGGAGAGGGGTAAGCGCTTGGGTTACACATTACTGGATCAAATTAAAGACGACATTGTCGTGCAGAGGCGACCAACAAGTTGCTTTTAAGACTGGTGTGAGGGAGGGTGGTGTAAGCAGCAGTGTGAGGGAGGGTGGTGTAACCAGCAGTGTGAGGGAGGGTGGTGTAAGCAGCAGTGTGAGGGAGGGTGATGTAAGCAGCAGTGTGAGGGAGGGTGGTGTAAGCAGCTGTGTGAGGGAGGGTGGTGTAAGCAGCAGTGGGAGGGAGGGTGGTGTAAGCAGCAGTGTGAGGGAGGGTGGTGTAAGCAGCAGTGTGAGGGAGGGTGGTGTAAGCAGCAGTGTAGGGAGGGTGGTGTAAGCAGCAGTGTGAGGGATGGGTGGTGTAAGCAGCAGTGTGAGGGAGGGTGGTGTAAGCAGCAGTGTGAGGGAGGGTGGTGTAAGCAGCAGTGTGAGGGAGGGTGGTGTAAGCAGCAGTGTGAGGGAGGGTGGTGTAAGCAGCAGTGTGAGGGAGAGTGATGTAAGCAGCAGTGTGAGGGAGGGTGGTGTAAGCAGCAGTGTGAGGGAGGGTGGTGTAACCAGCAGTGTGAGGGAGGGTGATGTAAGCAGCAGTGTGAGGGAGAGTGATGTAAGCAGCAGTGTGAGGGAGGGTGGTGTAAGCAGCAGTGTGAGGGAGGGTGGTGTAAGCAGCAGTGTGAGGGAGGGTGGTGTAAGCAGCAGTGTGAGGGAGGGTGATGTAAGCAGCAGTGTGAGGGAGGGTGATGTAAGCAGCAGTGTGAGGGAGGGTGGTGTAAGCAGCAGTGTGAGGGAGGGTGTTGTAAGCAGCAGTGTGAGGGAGGGTGGTGTAAACAGCAGTGTGAGGGAGGGTGGTGTAAGCAGCAGTGTGAGGGAGGGTGGTGTAAGCAGCAGTGTGAGGGAGGGTGTTGTAACCAGCAGTGTGAGGGAGGGTGGTGTAAGCAGCAGTGTGAGGGAGGGTGATGTAAGCAGCAGTGTGAGGGAGGGTGATGTAAGCAGCAGTGTGAGGGAGGGTGGTGTAAGCAGCAGTGTGAGGGAGGGTGGTGTAAGCAGCAGTGTGAGGGAGGGTGGTTTAAGCAGCAGTGTGAGGGAGGGTGGTGTAAGCAGCAGTGTGAGGGAGGGTGGTGTAAGCAGCAGTGTGAGGGAGGGTGGTGTAAGCAGCAGTGTGAGGGAGGGTGGTGTAAGCAGCAGTGTGAGGGAGGGTGGTGTAAGCAGCAGTGTGAGGGAGGGTGGTGTAAGCAGCAGTGTGAGGGAGGGTGGTGTGAGCAGCAGTGTGAGGGAGGGTGGTGTGAGCAGCAGTGTGAGGGAGGGTGGTGTGAGCAGCAGTGTGAGGGAGGGTGGTGTGAGCAGCAGTGTGAGGGAGGGTGGTGTGAGCAGCACTGTGAGGGAGGGTAATGTGAGCAGCAGTGTGAGGGAGGGTGGTGTGAGCAGCACTGTGAGGGAGGGTAATGTGAGCAGCAGTGTGAGGGAGGGTAATGTGAGCAGCACTGTGAGGGAGGGTGGTGTGAGCAGCACTGTGAGGGAGGGTAATGTGAGCAGCAGTGTGAGGGAGGGTGGTGTGAGCAGCACTGTGAGGGAGGGTAATGTGAGCAGCAGTGTGAGGGAGGGTGGTGTGAGCAGCACTGTGAGGGAGGGTAATGTGAGCAGCAGTGTGAGGGAGGGTAATGTGAGCAGCAGTGTGAGGGAGGGTGGTGTGAGCAGCACTGTGAGGGAGGGTAATGTGAGCAGCAGTGTGAGGGAGGGTGGTGTGAGCAGCACTGTGAGGGAGGGTAATGTGAGCAGCAGTGTGAGGGAGGGTGGTGTGAGCAGCAGTGTGAGGGAGGGTGGTGTGAGCAGCAGTGTGAGGGAGGGTAATGTGAGCAGCAGTGTGAGGGAGGGTGGTGTGAGCAGCACTGTGAGGGAGGGTAATGTGAGCAGCAGTGTGAGGGAGGGTGGTGTGAGCAGCAGTGTGAGGGAGGGTAATGTGAGCAGCAGTGTGAGGGAGGGTAATGTGAGCAGCAGTGTGAGGGAGGGTGGTGTGAGCAGCACTGTGAGGGAGGGTAATGTGAGCAGCAGTGTGAGGGAGGGTGGTGTGAGCAGCAGTGTGAGGGAGGGTAATGTGAGCAGCAGTGTGAGGGAGGGTGGTGCTTAATATGTGTGGTATCTTATGTTCGTTAATATGCCACCTTGACGTATCACATAGTTTATTATTCTGTTTATCTCTGTATTCCTCAAAAAGTGACCACATACTTTACAATTAGTTTGATCATCTGCGTGCCTGACAAACTGCGAGAAGTACTTGTAACCAAGCCTAAGCCTGGCTTCTACTACATCAGTCTGTCTATTTTCATTGCAAGTTACCTACGTTCATGTTATGATAGTGAGTAATAGGTGTACTCCATCTTCTAACACCATTCCTATAACATCGTTTCATTTTTACTTCTTTCCTAGTATTAGTCCTAATGCTAGACACAGACATACCAAAGTTATATTCTACATTTTCCTTCAAGGTACTTTGTTGGTAAAGTCATTGTGTGAGTCGAGAGCCTTCAGTAATGATAGAATCAGTAATAATCGTAGAGTTAAGCTCAGTGTCATAAGTTAGCTTTGTGCCACTAGGATGGCAAACAATTCAGTTTATAATGTAGACGCCCAGTTGTTAATTCTTATACCTAACTCAACATATTTCCCATCATTCTTATCTAGTGAGGTGGCAATAAGAACAGATGCGGCCTTGCCAGAACACTAATCTTTATATCCGTTACTGTACATAATTTGTGATGGAATAGTAAGGGAGAGATATATTACTCCTAGACCTGTGGTATAATAATAACGACACCTGTGGTATAATAATAACTAGACCTGTGGTATAATAATAACTAGACCTGTGGTATAATAATAACTAGACCTGTGGTATAATAATAACTAGACCTGTGGTATAATAATAACTAGACCTGTGGTATAATAATAACTAGACCTGTGGTATAATAATAACTAGACCTGTGGTATAATAATAACTAGACCTGTGGTATAATAATAACGACACCTGTGGTATAATAATAACGACACCTGTGGTATAATAATAACGACACCTGTGGTATAATAATAACGACACCTGTGGTATAATAATAACGACACCTGTGGTATAATAATAACGACACCTGTGGTATAATAATAACGACACCTGTGGTATAATAATAACGACACCTGTGGTATAATAATAACGACACCTGTGGTATAATAATAACGACACCTGTGGTATAATAATAACGACACCTGTGGTATAATAATAACTAGACCTGTGGTATAATAATAACGACACCTGTGGAATAATAATAATGAGACCTGTGGTATAATAATAACGACACCTGTGGTGTAATAATAACGACACCTGTGGTATAATAATAACGACACCTGTGGTATAATAATAACGACACCTGTGGTATAATATTAACTACACCTGTGGTATAATAATAACGACACCTGTGGTATAATAACGACACCTGTGGTATAATAATAACGACACCTGTGGTATAATAATAACGACACCTGTGGTATAATAATAATAACGACACCTGTGGTATAATAATAATAACGACACCTGTGGTATAATAATAATAACGACACCTGTGGTATAATAATAATAACGACACCTGTGGTATAATAATAATAACGACACCTGTGGTATAATAATAATAACGACACCTGTGGTATAATAATAATAACGACACCTGTGGTATAATAATAATAACGACACCTGTGGTATAATAATAATAACGACACCTGTGGTATAATAATAACGACACCTGTGGTATAATAATAACGACACCTGTGGTATAATAACGAGACCCGTTTTGCACCTGTGATGGTTTCCAGAGTTTCTCTAGCAGTCTGCCTGAGGCCAGATTTCCTTGTTGACTTTAATCATCCAGGCTGTTGTTGACAGTGGCTCGCAAGCCTCTACACAGCTTCCACAGCTTGGCTGTTCTGGCACCTGTTTGGAGGTACAAGTGTCCAGTTTCTGCTGGAAAACTTCTGCATTAGTTCCGGCAATATTTCTGATATCTGCTGGTACCAGGTTTGAAGTCTCTTTGACCACGGGTGTTGGCACAGTATTCTCAGTGTGCTTTACACTGACTCTATTCAAAACCTGTTCTCCTAAAACCATAGTGGATTTTTTACGTTCATTTTAATTGTTTTCAGTACTTATCTTTGCTATGGCTTGAAATAAAACCAATAATACACGATAAGAGAGGAATTAAATAATACGTTTGATAAACCGGAAATAAGTCACCTTGACTTTTTTGTTGAGGACGGGTTATTCTAGGTAATTTACACATCTATTATTACTATGTCAGACATTTGTAATCCAAATAGTATTTTGTAAAACTGTATCTAAATCAACTTCAGAAGTTTGCAGGCAATAAGAGAAAACTGGGAAGCACCGAGCCGAGTCTGAAACACAGTGTCAGTTACTGAAGTTTATATTTTAGTGTCAACGTCACTTTAGCCAGAGTGCTGAAGCAGAGTGATAGCTCGAGGTGTTCCTGGGAGGACAACCTCGTAGTGTGCACTTCCTCCAGCAAGGGTAACATGAGGGTGAGTGAGAGGTAACATGGTGAGTGAGAGGTAACATGGTGAGTGAGAGGTAACATGGTGGTGAGTGAGAGGTAACATGGTGGTGAGTGAGAGGTAACATGGTGGTGAGTGAGAGGTAACATGGTGAGTGAGAGGTAACATGGTGGTGAGTGAGAGGTAACATGGTGGTGAGTGAGAGGTAACATGGTGGTGAGTGAGAGGTAACATGGTGAGTGAGAGGTAACATGGTGGTGAGTGAGAGGTAACATGGTGAGTGAGAGGTAACATGGTGGTGAGTGAGAGGTAACATGGTGAGTGAGAGGTAACATGAGGGTGAGTGAGAGGTAACATGAGGGTGAGTGAGAGGTAACATGAGGGTGAGTGAGAGGTAACATGATGGTGAGTGAGAGGTAACATGATGGTGAGTGAGAGGTAACATGATGGTGAGTGAGAGGTAACATGGTGAGTGAGAGGTAACATGGTGGTGAGTGAGAGTTAACATGGTGGTGAGTGAGAGTAACATGATGGTGAGTGAGAGGTAACATGGTGGTGAGTGAGAGGTAACATGATGGTGAGTGAGAGGTAACATGGTGAGTGAGAGGTAACATGGTGGTGAGTGGTAACATGGTGGTGAGTGAGAGGTAACATGGTGAGTGAGAGGTAACATGATGGTGAGTGAGAGGTAACATGGTGAGTGAGAGGTAACATGGTGGTGAGTGGTAACATGGTGGTGAGTGAGAGGTAACATGGTGAGTGAGAGGTAACATGGTGGTGAGTGGTAACATGGTGGTGAGTGAGAGGTAACATGGTGAGTGAGAGGTAACATGATGGTGAGTGAGAGGTAACATGAGGGTGAGTGAGAGGTAACATGGTGAGTGAGAGGTAACATGGTGGTGAGTGAGAGTTAACATGATGGTGAGTGAGAGGTAACATGGTGGTGAGTGAGAGGTAACATGATGGTGAGTGAGAGGTAACATGGTGAGTGAGAGGTAACATGGTGGTGAGTGGTAACATGGTGGTGAGTGAGAGGTAACATGGTGAGTGAGAGGTAACATGATGGTGAGTGAGAGGTAACATGGTGGTGAGTGAGAGGTAACATGATGGTGAGTGAGAGGTAACATGGTGGTGAGTGAGAGGTAACATGAGGGTGAGTGAGAGGTAACATGGTGAGTGAGAGGTAACATGGTGAGTGAGAGGTAACATGGTGAGTGAGAGGTAACATGGTGGTGAGTGGTAACATGGTGGTGAGTGAGAGGTAACATGGTGAGTGAGAGGTAACATGGTGGTGAGTGGTAACATGGTGGTGAGTGAGAGGTAACATGGTGAGTGAGAGGTAACATGATGGTGAGTGAGAGGTAACATGGTGGTGAGTGAGAGGTAACATGAGGGTGAGTGAGAGGTAACATGGTGAGTGAGAGGTAACATGGTGGTGAGTGAGAGGTAACATGGTGGTGAGTGAGAGGTAACATGATGGTGAGTGAGAGGTAACATGAGGGTGAGTGAGAGGTAACATGATGGTGAGTGAGAGGTAACATGATGGTGAGTGAGAGGTAACATGGTGGTGAGTGAGAGGTAACATGATGGTGAGTGAGAGGTAACATGATGGTGAGTGAGAGGTAACATGATGGTGAGTGAGAGGTAACATGAGGGTGAGTGAGAGGTAACATGAGGGTGAGTGAGAGGTAACATGATGGTGAGTGAGAGGTAACATGAGTGGTGAGTGAGAGGTAACATGGTGGTGAGTGAGAGGTAACATGATGGTGAGTGAGAGGTAACATGATGAAGTGAGTGAGAGGTAACATGATGGTGAAGGTAACATGGTGAGTGAGAGGTAACATGATGGTGAGTGAGAGGTAACATGGTGAGCTGAGTGAGAGGTAACATGGTGAGTGAGAGGTAACATGTGGTGAGTGAGAGGTAACATGATGGTGAGTGAGAGGTAACATGGTGAGTGAGAGGTAACATGATGGTGAGTGAGAGGTAACATGTGGTGAGTGAGAGGTAACATGGTGAGTGAGAGGTAACATGATGGTGAGTGAGAGGTAACATGGTGGTAGTGAGAGGTAACATGATGGTGAGTGAGAGGTAACATGGTGGTGAGTGAGAGGTAACATGGTGGTGAGTAGGTAACATGGTGGTGAGTGAGAGTAGCATGGTGGTGAGGGAGAGGTAACATGGTGGTGAGTGAGAGGTAACATGGTGAGTGAGAGGTAACATGGTGGTGAGTGAGAGTAGCATGGTGGTGAGTGAGGGTAACATGGTGGTGAGGAGGTAACATGGTGGTGAGTGAGAGGTAACAAAGGTGAGTGAGAGGTAACATGGTGGTGAGTGAGGTAACATGATGGTGAGTGAGAGGTAACATGGGTGAGTGAGAGGTAACATGGTGGTGAGTGAGAGGTAACATGGTGGTGAGTGAGAGGTAACATGGTGAGTGAGAGGTAACATGGTGGTGAGTGAGAGGTAACATGGGGTGAGTGAGAGGTAACATGGTGAGTGAGAGGTAACATGGTGGTGAGTGAGAGGTAACATGGTGAGTGAGAGGTAACATGGTGAGTGAGAGGTAACATGGTGGTGAGTGGACATGGTGAGTAGGTAACATGGTGAGTGAGGGTAACATGGTGGTGAGAGGTAACATGGTGAGAGAGTAAAAGGTGGTGAGGGTAACATGGTGGTGAGTGAGAGGTAACATGGTGAGTGAGAGGTAACATGAGTGGTGAGTGGTAACATGGTGGTGAGTGAGAGGTAACATGTGGTGAGTGAGAGGTAACATGGTGGTGAGTGAGAGGTAACATGTGGTGAGTGAGAGGTAACATGAGGGTGAGTGAGAGGTAACATGATGGTGAGTGAGAGGTAACAGATGGTGGTGAGGAAGTGTGAGGAGGTAACATGATGGGTGAGTGAGAGGTAACATGATGGTGAGTGAGAGGTAACATGAGGTGAGTGAGAGGTAACATGAGGTGAGTGAGAGGTAACATGATGGTGAGTGAGAGGTAACATGATGGTGAGTGAGAGGTAACATGATGGTGAGTGAGAGGTAACATGATGGTGAGTGAGAGGGGGTAACATGGTGGTGAGAGGTAACATGGTGAGTAGAGAGGTAAACATGGTGGTGAGTGAGAGGTAACATGGTGGTGAGTGAGAGGTAACATGGTGAGTGAGGAGAGTAACATGGTGAGTGAGAGGTAACATGGTGAGTGAGAGGTAACATGGGGTGAGTGAGAGGTAACATGGTGGTGAGTGAGAGGTAACATGGTGGTGAGTGAGAGGTAACATGGTGGTGAGTGAGAGGTAACATGGTGAGTGAGAGGTAACATGGTGAGTGAGAGGTAACATGGTGAGTGAGAGGTAACATGAGGGTGAGTGAGAGGTAACATGGTGAGTGAGAGGTAACATGGTGAGTGAGAGGTAACATGGTGAGTGAGAGGTAACATGAGGGTGAGTGAGAGGTAACATGGTGAGTGAGAGGTAACATGGTGAGTGAGAGGTAACATGAGGGTGAGTGAGAGGTAACATGGTGGTGAGTGAGAGGTAACATGAGGGTGAGTGAGAGGTAACATGGTGAGTGAGAGGTAACATGGTGAGTGAGGAGGTAACATGGGGTGAGTGAGAGGTAACATGTGGTGAGTGAGAGGTAACATGTGAGTGAGGTAACATGGTGAGTGAGGTAACATGATGGTGAGTGAGAGGTAACATGATGTGAGTGAGAACAGATTGAGGAGAGGTAACATGTGGGATGAGAGATTAGTGACAAGTCACTGTAACTGTATCAAACCGTTACTTGTTCATACCGACGCGTTATGACTTTCTCTTCGACCTCATTGAATGATCTCGAGGGCATGACTGACAGGGAAATTATAGGCAGTTATAGTGTAATGGGTGTCGTATCTGGCCGTCATAGAGTCTGCTTGAGTGATCGCAGAGGATTTGACGCCAGCCAGGTAATAACCAATTACTGACTCAATCAGTCACTGGGTTTACACGGTGTCGTAATCTTGGAAATACAACTAAGGCACCTCGTCCAAGACAATAGTGTGTGTATACAGTGTTACACAGTGAGGTGAAGATATTGTCTTTTGAAGTGACTAAGACAAGGTGAACCTTGTCTTCAACATGTGTTTGCTAATTAAAGTGGTAGGAGGGGTGTTAGTATAACTTAAATGAGCTGAGGTAGAATTAACAGTTCTTAGCTTGGAAATTCAGCTGGATAAAAGCAATTGAAGAGGACGCATTGTACTGAGGATAACTCAAAATAAATAACTAGACACATATTGGTAAGTGAACAGAGCGCATATAACCGTGGTATAGTTTGTTTGCAATCGTCTCATTACGAGTTCCTGAGTCACAGTATCCCTCGCCAGCGAGGTACACATTATCCCTCATCAGCGAGGTACACAGTATCCCTCATCAGCGAGGTACACAGTATCCCTCGCCAGCGAGGTACACAGTATCCCTCATCAGCGAGGTACACAGTATCCCTCGATACAGCGAGGTACACAGTATCGACAGCAAGGTACACAGTATCTCTCGACAACGAGGTACACAGTATCTCTCGACGACGAGGTACACAGTATCTCTCGACAAAGAGGTACACAGTATCTCTCGACAACGAGGTACACAGTATTTCGACAACGAGGTACACAGTATCTCTCGACAACGAGGTACACAGTATCTCTAGACAGCGAGGTACACAGTATCTCTAGACAGCGAGGTACACAGTATCTCTAGACAGCGAGGTACACAGTATCTCTAGACAGTGAGGTACACAGTATCTGAGAGGTACCAGATCCAGACAGAGGTACACAGTATCTCTAGACAGTGAGGTACACAGTATATCTAGACAGCGAGGTACACAGTATATCTAGACAGCGATGTACACAGTATATCTAGACAGCGAGGTACACAGTATCTCTAGACAGCGAGGTACACAGTATCTCTAGACAGCGAGGTACACAGTATCTCTAGACAGCGAGGTACACAGTATCTCTAGACAGCGAGGTACACAGTATCTCTAGACAGCGAGGTACACAGTATCTCTAGACAGCGAGGTACACAGTATCTCTAGACAGCGAGGTACACAGTATCCCTTGACAGCCGAGTCTTAATTAAGTGATTAAATTCAGAAGATTGATTGTCTGGAGTAATAGTGATTAGGAGAGAGAGAGAGACGGTGTTTGGTGGTACGCCGCTCAGGATAGTCCAGGGAATTACTCAGCTACGAGTCTCTCCCCATTATTCTTACTATCAGGGAATTACTCAGCTACTACTACAGCCTCCCCCATTATTCTTACTATCAGGGAATTACTCAGCTACGAGAGTCTCCCCATTATTCTTACTATCAGGGAATTACTCAGCTACGAGAGTCTCCCCCATTATTCTTACTATCAGGGAATTACTCAGCTACGAGAGTCTCCCCCATTATTCTTACTATCAGGGAATTACTAAGCTACGAGAGTCTCCCCCATTATTCTTACTATCAGGGAATTACTCAGCTACGAGAGTCTCCCCCATTATTCTTACTATCAGGAATTACTCAGCTACGAGAGTCTCCCCATTATTCTTACTATCAGGAATTACTCAGATACGAGAGTCTCCCCATTATTCTTACTATCAGGGAATTACTCAGCTACGAGAGTCTCCCCATTATTCTTACTATCAGGGAATTACTCAGCTACAAGAGCCTCCCCCATTATTCTTACTATCAGGGAATTACTCAGCTACGAGAGTCTCCCCCATTATTCTTACTATCAGGGAATTACTCAGCTACGAGAGTCTCCCCCATTATTCTTACTATCAGGGAATTACTAAGCTACGAGAGTCTCCCCCATTATTCTTACTATCAGGGAATTACTCAGCTACGAGAGTCTCCCCCATTATTCTTACTATCAGGGAATTACTCAGCTACGAGAGTCTCCCCCATTATTCTTACTATCAGGGAATTACTCAGCTACGAGATTCTCCCCCATTATTCTTACTATCAGGGAATTACTCAGCTACGAGAGTCTCCCCATTATTCTTACTATCAGGGAATTACTCAGCTACGAGAGTCTCCCCATTATTCTTACTATCAGGGAATTACTCAGCTACAAGAGCCTCCCCCATTATTCTTACTATCAGGGAATTACTCAGCTACAAGAGTCTCCCCCATTATTCTTACTATCAGGGAATTACTCAGCTACGAAAATACTCAACTGCCATTTTTGGACACCCTAGTTTGCACAAGTGTCATAAATAGGCCTATTTTTAAGGTATATAGAAAACCGATACATTTGGATAGTTATCTGGACGCCATTTCTTCTCAATATCTATGCTTATACCATCAAAATTATCCTAGCTGCTAGGCCTTTTGTGTTACGCTACTGTCAACAGGATGGGTATGGGGCTGCACAATAAAGCAGCCGCTTCAACGCAAAAATCTAAATCTGTACCGTAGAATATATGAAAGAAATAACGTTACGTTCGTGACAAAAAAAACAACAACTTTTTATTTAATTTTATAATTCGTTTAAATTTTTTATGCCTTACATTGTAGTGTTTGTTGTTTATAAATTTGGAAGTGTACGGAGCAGGTTGATGTGGCCCTCTACGATACTTGTATACAAATGTGGCAGCTACCACCACCATTACCCACCACCATCATCTACCACACTACTTGTCGTCAGCAACGGTTAGAATAAGCCACATTTCCTTAACAACTTGTACCCAACATATAGGAACTTATAACACCTATATCGAACAAACATAGTAAAAATAAATGCATTTTAGAAAGTGATAACCAAAACAAAAATACAGTAGTATTGTAATTAATGATGTTGGAGATTGTTTATTAATGACTGCAACTCCTTGAGCTGTAAGAGTTATTCTCCCAGTGTTGTTGATGGGCCGATACTGCTCAGTATGGCATCCTTTACACAATTTTAGCTTTAATGACTTGTTCATACTTATCAATCGGTGTTGAAGGCATGGCATTGTGTTAGGTACAGTGTAACTGCAGTGTGTAACTAGTGAAATTTTCTTATAAAAAATTACAGCACTATCGACCGCCCACTTTTATGCGCAATTAGAACTTACGTTCAATATGTCAAACATGATTTATTGAAGATGCAATCCGTGAGGGCGCGATATATGATTATTGTAGTGTATGTGATATTAGATTAGCTACAGTCAACACCAACAAAGACTTGAAACTAAAGCAGTCAATCTTGGAAGTAACGACACTGGTATTTACTTTTGCTCTTTGTGTCACCATAGTCTCCTGATTTATCATGTTTGCCATCTGCTGTCCTGCTAATATACACTGCGAGGTGTGTGTGTGTGTATTAACTAAGCCTAGATAAACATTAAAACATTGCAAATATGTCGACTGAGGTAAACAAGCCTGGTCTCCTCAAGGAAGGTTACTTAATATCTCTGAGCAGCTCTTGATGCACAAAACTGGACTCTCCTTCCATCTTCCTCGGTCCAGCGTGATTGCTTCTCACTTTCCCCAGGCGCTGTATGCCAGTATTAGTTTAGCGCTTCCTAAATAAACTGGCCTGGTGGGCAGTGACTATCACTGGCCTGGTGGGCAGTGACTATCACTGGCCTGGTGGGCAGTGACTATCACTGGCCTGGGCAGTGACTATCACTGGCCTGGTGGGAGTGACTACTCACTGGCCTGGTGGGCAGCTGATCTCATCACTGGCCTGGTGGGCAGTGACTATCACTCCTCAGGATCGCCTGGTGGGCAGTGACTATCACTGGCCTGGTGGGCAGTGACTATCACTGGCCTGGTGGGCAGTGACTATCACTGGCCTGGTGGGCAGTGACTATCACTGGCCTGGTGGGCAGTGACTATCACTGGCCTGGTGGGCAGTGACTATCACTGGCCTGGTGGGCAGTGACTATCACTGGCCTGGTGGGCAGTGACTATCACTGGCCTGGTGGGCAGTGACTATCACTGGCCTGGTGGGCAGTGACTATCACTGGCCTTGTGGTTCTGGTATAGTTATCAAGGGTGATCACGGTTATTGCCATCTCGTAAGGGTAGTTAATATATTAATTGCCAACTAAGAAGTTAAAATAGTTCTGGATGGAATCTCTAATAGTGAGATAGTTAAATGACTTGGCAGTGATTATTAATTACTGATGGCAGTGTGGTGCTGTTGAAATAGCTCTTATGGTCAGCGTAAGGAAAGGCAATAATGGCAAGTGAAAGTGTTAAGAGGAACATTAACAGAGTTATTAATGCATGTTCTGAGGCTGCTGGGTCACGTGACGTCCTGGAGATTATGGCCCAACTTCACATTGCAACTTGGTAAAAAAAAAAAAAAAGAATGCTCAAGAGGAAAAGGATTCCGGAACTGCTTATAAACACGAATATGTCACAATGAAGGAAAGATAATCTGTGGAGAGAGAGACAGAAACACTGAAGCAGTCATGCCTGACAGATGCACAAAGGTAACAATAAACTGTCCAGGATATTGAAAAAAAAAATGTCGCTACACTTCTGCAAAATCCAAATTAGGAACTACCTGTAGTACTGGATCATTAATGACAATGAAAAAGAAATGAGTGAAAATTTTAAAAGACCAATAAGAATCAGTGTTCAACAATCCACTAATTGGAAACAGATTGGAGAATTCAGAACACTTTTTCATTACCCCAGATGTCCACACACATAACTGACATAAGCACTCATCCTGAAGGTCAGATTTGTCAGGGACCAGGACAAGTGTTTCTTGAAGCAGGTCTTAGTCATATGATGACCCGCCGATGGAGCTTTTAGTCATCTGACCGAGGCCTTCCGCTGGCTCACTGGTCCTGCAGAACTCGAAAAAGAAATAGAAAACATTCCCGCTGATGCAGCACCTGGGCCGGATTCATGGAATGCCATGTTTATAAAGAAACGCAAAATACCACTAACACGAGCCCTCAGTATCCTCTGGAGAAAGATCTTAGATGTAGGTGATATCCCAGAGACCTTAAATAGTTCAGACATGGCTCCTTTGCGTAAAGAAAGAAGTAGAATACTATCCAAAATTACTGGCCAATAGTCCTAACATCGCTTATCAGAGAGAACACAAAAGTAGTAAACAGCGCAACTCTCGAAACCCGTGAAAGTATATCAAAGGTGAAGCTATTGGTAGCAATGGCAGTCAAGTTCTTTATCGGTACAACGTTTCACCCAAGAGTGGAGTCTCTTCACTGTATCAGTAAAGCACTTCACTCACACTTCACTCACACTAATATGTTTAACCACTTTTTGGCGTTTTGCTTTCAGTTTGCACCCTGCCTGACTTAAGTTATCCCTGCCTGGCTTAAGTTATCCCTGCCTGGCTTAAGTTACCCCTGTTGTACCTAAAGTTACCCCTGCTGTACCTAAAGTTACCCCTGCTGTAGCTAAAGTTACCCCTGTTGTACCTAAAGTTACCCCTGCTGTAGCTAAAGTTACCCCTGTTGTACCTAAAGTTACCCCTGCTGTACCTAAAGTTACCCCTGTTGTACCTAAAGTTACCCCTGCTGTAGCTAAAGTTACCCCTGCTGTAGCTAAAGTTACCCCTGCTGTAGCTAAAGTTACCCCTGCTGCTGTAGCTTCAGGTAGTGTACCAACTCGAGGCTTAACGCCCACAAGTGTTTCAAAACACTAGTAACTCTTGTTTTCTTTTATCATCTGTGACTTATTTGGCATAAAAAGTGGTCAGTGCTTTATATTACATTTAGATTACATTTACTTTGTTTGCGTGAGGTGTATGTGTGTGCACTCACCTATTTGTGGTTGCAGGGGTCGATTCACAGCTCCTGGCCAAGCTTCTTCGCTGGTCGCTACTAGATCTACTCTCTCCCTGCTCCATAAGCTTTATCGCATCTCTTATTAAAGCTATTCAAGGATCCTGCCTCTATTACCCCACTCTCCAGAGTATTCCACTTTCTGACAACTCTATGACTGAAGAAATACTTCCTAACATCCCTGTGACTCATCTAAGTCTTCAGCTTTCAGTTGTGACCCCTTGTTGCTGTGTCCGATCTCCGAAACATTCTGTCCCTATTCACCTTGTCAATTCCTCTCGGTATTTTATATGTTGTTTTGTCCCCCCTATCACTCCTGTCCTCCAGTGTCGTCAGGTCGATTTCCCTTAACCTCTCCTCGTAGGACATACCCCTTAGCTCCGGGACTAATCTCGTTGCAAACCTTTGCACTTTCTCTAATTTCTTGGTGTGCTTGACCAGGTGTGGGTTCCAAGCTAGTGCTGCATACTCCAATATGGGCCTGACGTACACGGTGTACAGTTTTGAACGATTCCTTACTGAGGTGTCGAAACGCTATTCTTAGGTTTGCCAGGCGCCCATATGCTGCATCAGTTATTTGGTTGATGTGCGCCTCAGGAGATGTTCTCGGTACTATACTCACCCCAAGATCCTTTTCCTTGAGTGAGGTTTGCAGTCTTTGGCCCCCTAGCTTGTACTCTGTCTGCGGCCTTGTTTGAACTTCCCCAATCTTCATGATTTTGCACTTGGTGGGAGACTCCAGGAGTCAGTTGCTGGACCAGGCTTCCAACCTGTCCAGATACCTTTGTAGTCCTAACTGATCCTCATCCGATTGAATTCTCCTCATTAGCTTCACATGTGTGTGTGTGTGTGTGTACTCACCTAGTTGTACTCACCTAGTTGTGGTTGCAGGGGTCGAGACATAGCTCCTGGCCCCGCCTCTTCACTGGCCGCTACTGGGTCACTCTCCCTGCGCCATGAGCTTTATCATACCTCTTCTTAAAGCTGTGTATGGAGCCTGCCTCCACTACATCGCTATTCCACTTCCCGACTACTCTGTGACTGAAGAAATATTTCCTAACATCCCTGTGATTCATCTGAGTCTTCAACTTCCAACTGTGTCCCCTTGTTGCTGTGTCCCATCTCTGGAACATTCTGTCTCTGTCAACCTTGTCAATTCCTCTCAGTATTTTATATGTCGTTATCATGTCCCCCCTATCTCTCCTGTCCTCCAGTGTCGTCAGGTCGATTTCCCTTAACCTCTCCTCGTAGGACATACCCCTTAGCTCCGGGACTAGTGTGTGTGTGTGTGTGTGTGTACTCACCTAATTGTACTCACCTAATTGTTTTTGCAGGGGTCGAGACTCAGCTCCTGGCCCCGCCTCTTCGCTGTCCGCTACTGGATCTCTGCTCTCCCTGCTCCATGAGCTTTATCATACCTCGTCTTAAAACTATGTGTGTGTGTGTGTGTGTGTGAAGAAAGGGAGAGGAGGCAGCAAAGAGTGGTTATCGTGAGACAGGAGTAAGTGTAGTGTGGGTGGTAGACAAAGTGGTCCTCACATGATGGTTGAATGGTGACCTCCTTATCTGGGCTCACTTGCAGGCCCTTACCCCTCCTTTCTCCTCCCCTCCCTCCCCCACACACAAACAACCCAGCACTGTGTAACACCCCACCTCTCCCAACTTGGCACTCTGTAACATCCCTTCTACACACTACCCCTCTCTGCCAGTACTGAAGTTTGATTTGTCTTTGTCTCTGGTGCTGTGGTCTTGACACTAGTGTTGTGGTCTTGACACTGGCACTGGTGCTGTGGTCTTGGCACTGTTGCTGTTGTCTTGACACTGGCACTGGTGCTGTGGTCTTGACACTGGCACTGGTGCTGTGGTCTTGACACTGGCACTGGTGCTGTGGTCTTGACACTGGCACTGGTGCTGTGTCTTGACACTGTTGCTGTAGTCTTGACACTGGTGTTGTGGTCTTGACACTGTTGCTGTGGTCTTGACACTGGTGTTGTGGTATTGACACTGGTGCTGTAGTCTTGACACTGGTGTTGTGGTCTTGACACTGTTGCTGTAGTCTTGACACTGGTGTTGTGGTCTTGACACTGTTGCTGTGGTCTTGACACTGGTGTTGTGGTCTTGACACTGGTGTTGTTGTCTTGACACTGGTGTTGTGGTCTTGACACTGGTGTTGTGGTCTTGACACTGTTGCTGTAGTCTTGACACTGGTGTTTTGGTCTTGACACTGTTGCTGTGGTCTTGACAATGGTGTTGATGTCTTGACACTGGTGCTGTAGTCTTGACACTGGTGCTGTAGTCTTGACACTGGTGCTGTAGTCTTGACACTGGTACTGTGGTCTTGACACTGGTGTTGTGGTCTTGACACTGGTGTTGTGGTCTTGACACTGGTGTTGTGGTCTTGACACTGGTGTTGTGGTCTTGACACTGTGTTGAAGAGTCATGGTTACAATATCACTTGTTCCTCTCTATATAACTATATATGTAATTATAATCGTCCTAACTTGAGAAATTCATTAAATGGTTTACTTTCAAATTCTGGTCTTCCCTTCTCCACTGCCCCAAAAAATAGACAATCCAACTTTAAAAGTTAGACCAAGTTTCGGAAGACCCACATTTTAACTTATAATAATTCGTTAAGTCATTGCCACTGACTTGAATTTTTTTTAATTAAACCAAAATCGTGTGGATCAGCATTTTTTTTTTCATTTGTGTCGCCTAAGTGGTTAGTTTATAGAGCCATAGTTTGTTAGTTTGTTAGATCTATAGTCACATAATAACTGTTACTGATCACACTATTATAGGCCACTCTGAGAAATTAGGCTGTTCTTCCCTTCTTTGGATCAAACATTTTTCCTTATCGGATTTACGCTTCCCTATAAATGTAAATATAATATTTACAGAGGTCACAGTGGGCCTTAGTTGTATCATCAGCAGTTGGGTGTTACTTTACTATATATGAGTTACATAGTGGCAACAAAGACTAGCTATATTTTCCCGTCATGTCCACTCACATAGGATGAGTTTCGTATATCAGGTAATGAAATCTGTCAGATCGAGATGAAAAATTTCGTAGAGCGATGATATCATTTAAACGTTCCACTAAATGGTGGGTGATGGTGGTGTTGAAGCTAGTGATAGTAATGTGATGATGGTGTCAGTGTTGGTTATGGCTCTGGCACACATCTAGAAATTACACCAAGCGGGAACTTGGCACTCCGAAACCGGTAAGGAAATTATATTGAGGCATCTGCGAGTGTGGCCCTACTGGGACTAACTTGTATATACAATCGTTGGAAAAAATGTCAGTCTTTTGCATAAAGTCACACGCCACTCTTTCACCCAAAAAAGTGCCGTAGTTCAGTGAATGCTATAATTCAAACTGTCTGGTCTTCCATATGTTCCAGTTGTTCTCTCCATACTTGAATACGGCTGTATGATAATGGTAGGAGTGATTGCTGAGCTAAAAAGCTTAGAGAATTTTTATTGCCCGTTTACATTTAATGAGGTATCTAAGGTACTGGGTATGCTTGAAGTCCCTTAGACGTAAGCATCATAGCGGTTGGTCCCAAACCTACACTCCGAAACCAAACAAGAGACTTGGCAGACGGTGCAAAGTATCTCCAATAAAAAGCAGAGGTGCGACGAGTGCACTAAGAAGGCCTAGAGTGTCAGAGGTAGCCAAATTATCAATATCCTCCCTTCGTGCATAAGGGAAATTACTAACAAACCTCTGGTTGCCTTCAAGACGAAATTTGCTGAGTTCCTCAAAACAGTTCCTGATAAGCAGGGTTATGGTTCGTACGTTGGACTGCTTGCGGCCAGCAGTAAGAGCCTAGTCGACCAGGCCAGCAACCGATGATGACGCACGAACCCGGAATAAGGAAAGGTAAGGTTAGCTAAGACAGGTTCAGAGGTTTTTATTCTAGTAGATCTGAGTTAATTTTTCTTTGGACTGTCTCACACGCGGACATGGAATTCATGAAGATATAATCGTCACGGCAAGGAAAAATAACATAAGATTACACGAACGCACACGCGCACTTACAGTGGGACAACCAGTATGTACATCACGAAACATGTACACTTTGCTGACCCAGTATAAGTTAGTCAGGATTAATCAGAATAGCAAACATGAGCTTTAGTTTTGCATGACGATCATCACATCAACATCACTGTCAAAAGCATCACTCTCCCATTAACATCATGCTCTACATCGCATTACATTATAGCAAGACCAGGCAGGCTACGTCGCTAAACTAGTTTGGTGCAAAAGGAAAAACTGAACACCTCGCTAATTCACAGAAAGTCCAGGTGTCTGATTAGCCAGGGTGGTATGGCTGTGCAGGCGTGTTGGCTGCAAGTAGCAAGGTTGCCAGACGGCCAAGAAGGAAACCTAGCCCCAGGCTGGCTTGCGGGGTGGAACAAGTCACAATTAACCCACTTTAAAAGAGGAAATTTTAGAGAGCGTCTAAAGTTTCCTCCCTAAAGTGCTGGTTATTTGCGAACTGTTGTGGCGACGGTGGTGGGGCGTTTATCCTTCAGGGTATATGAGCCCTGGAAAGCTGTTACAGGCAGCAGTTGTGTCAGCCTCTGGCTGCAGGCTGAACTATGCCTGCTGACATCTACTTCCTTAATAACTTACCAAATCTTCTAAAGTTTTTACTGAATAAGAGGTGATGCTAGTCTGCCTCCTTATGAAGTTCATCACCACCGACCAAAGAAAAAAATAAAAGAACTAGCCACAACACCGTGACTGCAACAATACACAAATAACCCTCACACAGCAGAAACTTGTGATGACGTTTCGGTCCGACTTGGACCATTAACGAGTCATAAAATGGAGCGTTGCCAACGTGTTGCTCCCGTGTTTGCATGGTACCAGGAAGGCTTACTTACCTTTGATGAGTTCCCAGAGTTTTTCTGCTGCCAGAGCCCGGCCTTGGGCCAGGCTAATTGAAGCAACAACACATTTACAAAATACATAATTTTTTGCATTAAAAATGTCTTGAAAATATTAAAATAAAAAATAATTATTAAAAGACAGTAATAAACGAAGTCTGTTGAGTTGTAAAATAATGTATTTAGAATATTTTGGACAAAAGTCATCCTGATAGGGAGGTTTTTGAGGGGAAAAGTTGATTTTTTTTTTTTTTTTGAGAAAAGTGAGGAAAACTTTAAATTCTATGCTTTGGGGTTCCCCGGCCACCTGTGTGTAGGATGTGTCCTCATCATGGCCACCAGTGTGTAGGATGTGTCCTCATCATGACCACCAGTGTGTAGGATGCGTCCTCATCCTGGCCACTAGTGTGTAGGATGTGTCCTCATCCTGGCCACCAGTGTGTAGGATGTGTCCTCATCCTGGCCACTAGTGTGTAGGATGTGTCCTCATCATGACCACCAGTGTGTAGGATGTGTCCTCATCCTGGCCACCAGTGTGTAGGATATGTCCTCATTTTGGCTACCAGTGTGTAGGATGGGTGATCATCCTGGCCACCAGTGTGTAGGATGTGTCCTCATCCTGGCCACCAGTGTGTAGGATGTGTCCTCATCCTGGCCACCAGTGTGTAGGATGTGTCCTCATCCTGGCCACCAGTGTGTAGGATGTGTCCTCATCCTGGCCACCAGTGTGTAGGATGTGTCCTCATCCTGGCCACCAGTGTGTAGGATGTGTCCTGTCATCTGGCCACAGTGTGTAGGATGTGTCCTCATCCTGGCCACCAGTGTGTAGGATGTGTCCTCATCCTGGCCACCAGTGTGTAGGATGTGTCTCATCCTGGCCACCAGTGTGTAGGATAGGTCCTCATTCTGGCCACCAGTGTGTAGGATGGGTGACATTCTGACCAACAGTGTGTAGGATGGGTGATCATTCTGGCCACCAGTGTGGCCATTATAAGTACATTATGTAGATTTAACCTAGGATAATCCAATAAAGTCAAAGCATGTAACATATTTCCATTATGGCCCCTCACCAGCTATCAGCAGGGGGAAGGGACTGCAGTCAACCTGGTCACTTCTAACCCCTTGGTGGCCGGGATTATTGCCAGGTTGATCTCTCATTACTTCGACCACTCCACGACCTGCCGTGCCCTGCCGTAGGGCGTCGTCACCAGACTGTAGCTACAATCATCCATCCTAGCCAGGGATGGGTACTGTCACCCCAGAGTATATAACCTTTCTTTTTGCCCTAGTTGAGATGTGGAGTGACCAGAGTTGTGTTGGTTCAGTGATACCTGTTGTGACTGCAGTTACTTGTCTTCCTCTTGCCTTTGGCAGTACATAAACCTACCTGCTTTGGGAGCCAGAGATGGGTCGTTCTCTGATTAAGACCAGTGTCAGGACGTGTTCCTGACGAACATATGACAGTAAAGTACCTCTCAACCGCTTCCATACCACACAGTGCTATGGTCTGTCTGTATTTGTTCGACAGAGGAAAAAAGTGCCTGTATCTTTTGATAGGCTTAAAAGTTGGAATGGACAGTTTTATGACCTGTAGAGGTAGGTTATTTTCCTTGACCCTGTAAGACGTAGTGAACCAGTATTGGAGACCCACCACCTCTCGTCTGAGACCTGACCTCTCGCGAGGACCATCACTTCTAGAACTAACAGTACATATACTATGTACTTTTAACTTTCTCCTACACCCACCCCCACTCTCTTACCATCACCACCACCCTCACTACCACCACCACCAAACCCTCCTCCAACCACCACACCCTCACCACCAAAACCCTTTTTACAACTTCCACCTCTTAACCCCTTTCCTCTTACAACCTCTACCCCTCTTTTGACATCCACCCCTTTTTCGATCCCCTCTCCTCTCTCAATCCCTCGTCCCCTTTTCAACCCCTCACCTTTCTTTCAACCCTAAACTCTTGTTTCTACCTCCACTCTTCTTTTAATCTCTAACCTCTCAACTCCTCAGCTTCAAACATTTTTCTCAGCCTTTAACCTTTGACTTGTTTTGTTCTGAGTGAAATTGGAACTTTTTCTGTATTAAAACCAACCCATCTGCAGCACTTCAAGAAAACTAATGATTTAATTCTCAAACCGAATCTCTCTCTCTCTCGCACACACACGCACAGGGGGCCAAGAGCTACGAATCTACCTCTGCAACCATAAATAGGCGATTACACACACATATACAGTGTGTATTCATCAGAGAAGTGCCTTGATATGGGTCTTTTCCAGATGGTAACCCGTCATTGTCTCCCGTCGGAGTTGGTGCAAGTGGGCTACCATTGACTGGGGCAGCCCCATGGAAAGGCCCCTTGAACATTCTTCAGTTTAAGTGGTGTACCGTTTACAGCCTTATGGAGGGGGCCGCCGTGTCGTTTTCAGTACAAGTGTTGTAGCAGTTAGTTACAGTCGATGTAGATGTGTGGCACAACACATCCTTTTCGGTGTGAGTGGTGTCCTCGGTCTCGTGTGTATGATGGTGTGAGTTATCTCAGACATAACAAACTGTCTGTTACCTTTCCCACTCACAGTGAACTTATAGGTATTAGCAGAGGTGCCGGTGTAGCAGAATTCCCTCTTTGACGTCCAAGGTCCCGTGTTGACGGAGGTTTGAGCGCCAGGGGTGACACGTGGGATAGTGGAAAGAGAGAGAGGGAGTCAGGCAGGCAAGCAGGAAGAAGGTAAATGTGAAGAAGGAAGAGAAGAAGAAGGAATCGTACAGCACAGGCAGAATAAAAGTCATAAATCATGTGATGTTGGTGTGGGTCAGCTGTTGAGCAGTTTCAGGTGCTGGGTATATCTTGTTAACTTCACCTGCGCATACCATGGGCAGCAGTTTGCCAAGCTGACAGAGTTCTGTTCTAGTGGTGTGGCGAGAATGATCATGGTCACTAGTTTTAGTGGCTGATTTTGCTGCAACTTTCATGTTCTGCTGTTTTACTTGCTGTTAAAGTCTTGTTTAAGTATTCTCGTGGTTTTAACTGTCAGGTAAATCACATTTAAGTTTTGCTAAAATGTCTTGCCTAGCTGCTTCTGGTGTTTATAACTGCTGATTTGTGCGTCTCCTGCTACTGCTGAAATTCATTCATTATATATATATCTCTCTCTGTCTCTCTCTCTCTCTGTCTCTCTCTGTCTCTCGTCTCTGCTCTGTCTCTCTCTGTCTCTCTCTCTCTCTCTCTGTCTCTCTCTGTCTCTCTTGTCTCTCTCTGTCTTCTCTGTCTCTGTCTCTGTCTCTCGTCTCTGTCTCTGTCTCCTGTCTCTGTCTCTGTTTTCTCTGTCTCTGTCTCTCTCTCTCTCTGTCTCTGTCTCTGTCTCTGTCTCTCTCTGTCCTCTCTGTCTCTGTCTGTCTCTCTTTTGTTTTTCCCTCTCGTCTCTCTCGTCTCTCTCTCTCTCTCTCTCTCTCTCTCTCTCTCTCTCTCTCTCTCTCCCACCACACACACACACACACACACACACACACACACACACACACACATTAAACTTTCCGGTTTTTTCCTACAGTTCTTTAATGATGCCGTTAGCGAACTTTCTCACGACACGCCAAGTTTGGAGTGCTCTTAGTGCATTTGTGTGGCGGACTCTTGTTGTGTTTGGCACTCCGTGGCATCACTCACCACAACCACAAGGCGGATTGGTGAGGCTCATCCACCTTGTGGTGTGGAGAGGGATTTCCAGAGCTAAGACTAGCGTCGTCTTCAAGAGGAAGGTGGATCAAACCTGGTTACTTCCCGGGTCCCAGTCTTTGTACTACCCACCAAGATTTTATCTTTTCTCCGTAAATATAAGAACTAGTAGATGTACTCCCCTAACTGTAGTTGCAGTGTGGGACCATAATAGTTATAGTACCATCATACTATCCTTCCCTGACTACAGTGTGGAACCCAAATAGTTGTAGCACCATCATACTCGGCTCATGGCCCCGCCTTCCCTCCATTGTCTGCATCTGGGTTCACACCTGCGTAAGCCCTGTCATACATATTCTTAAAGCCATGTTAGGTCGTTCCACTTCCTGACCACTCAAAGGCTAAATAAGTATTTCCTAACGTCCCTGTGACTCATCGTTTTTTTTAACTTTCAGCTATGCCCTAATGTGCCTGAAATTCACCTCAGACAAATTCGTCCTGTCCACCCTCTCAATTCTCAGTATTTTGTACGTCGTAATTATGTCACCTCTGATCCTTCTGCCTTCTAATGTTGTTAGGTTTAGCTCCTCTAGTCTTCCTTCATAAGTCATACCCCTCAGCTCTGGGACTAGTCTCGTTGCAAACTTTTGCATTTTTTCCAGCCTTTCATGCTTAACCAGATATGGGTTCCATACTAGCACTGCATGCTCAAAGATGGACCTGACGTATGTCGTATATAGTCGTGAATGCTTAATTGTTGACGTTCCTGAAAGCTACCCTCTCCTGTTTGCTGCAGCGGTTATTCGGTTGTGCCTCGGGCGAATTGCTTTGGGACTGCTCACCCTGAAGTCCTCTTTTGGGGAGGTTTGTAGCGTTTGTCCCCCGAGCCTCTGCTCTGCACTGTTTCCGGTCGTCTTTGCCCTTTCCCGATTTTCATATCTGCATTTTTCCAGAGTTAAATTCTAATAGTCAGTTGTCAGAGCGATTATGCAACTTGTCCAGATCCATTTGTGGTCTTTTCTGGTCTATTGCTCATAAGTTTCACATCACCTGGAGACATGGACGCCTCTGACTCAACATCCTCTGTCATGTCATTTTGGTATTTTGGTCGCTGTGCAGTCCCAGGAAGGTTCCACCGTATCACATAACCTCGGTCCCCTGTACGTCAGCGGACGTGAAAGAAATAGCGCAGAGCGAGTTATAAATTTCTAAAGCTATTAAATATTAGAGTTGAAGATCTGAAGCGAATCAGAGGGAGGTATTCACAAGTTATCACCTGGGATACTTATATCCCAATTTCTTCAGTAAAGATGGAAAATTAAGATATATACAGCCCGAAACTAATTCAGACCTTCCAGTAAGAAGCACTAGTTTTAAAGCCAAACTAAAGAGACGTTCTTCTGTTGTCTTATTGAGATCAATATCCTAAAAGTCATAACAACATTCAGTTAAAAGCCTCGCAGATTTTTCACTGTGATGATGTCAGTGATGAAGGATAAAGTCAGTTGGATGAGGCTCTCAGAATTTATCGCAAGAAAACCAGTTTTTTTCCCCTCCTTTTTTTCATAAGAAAAGTAAGATTTACCAAGGATTAAATTTTATGCATGTAAGTAATTAAGAATTATTTCAAATGGGCACAAACATACAATTTTTTTTTTTACAATAGTCTTAGGGAAGCTAATGTTATAGGCAATTATAAGTGTATTATGTACAGTAGATTTAAACTAGGCACAACCCAATAAAGTGACACATTTATTTCTGATCAGAAGACACATTCTCTATTTCACAGAAACTAATTTTGGTTAATAAAATTGGTACATTAGTGCTTAAGTAAGGTAAAATTTGCAGGTAAATAGTGTCAACTTTCATGCTGTCATCCTTATGGAATATTTTGAATCCGAAAAGACGAGATGCTCTTTATTTTTCGAACAGAAATCAGTACCACTGTTGCGAGGGTCTTTCCTAGGTGGGGTAAGAGAATAAAGACGTACTTGCGATGGTTACAGTATATTGGAGTCGATATATATGGGAATCACTCAGAACGTAGCCTGCGTCTGTCACTACTCTATGCCGGATCGATGGGTACTGGCCTGGTAGAAGCGGGCACTTCTTGTATTCAAAAGGTGTGACCTTTGACATGGGCTAACTGTTGATCACGTGAACAGTGTATGCTCAGTAACTGTGATCGTGTGTATGCAGTAACTGTTGATCACTGAACAGTGAGCTCAGTAACTGTTGATCACGTGAACAGTGTATGCTCAGTAACTGTTGATCACGTGAACAGTGTATGCTCAGTAACTGTTGATCACGTGAACAGTGTATGCTCAGTAACTGTTGATCACGTGAACAGTGTATGCTCAGTAACTGTTGATCACGTGAACAGTGTATGCTCAGTAACTGTTGATCACGTGAACAGTGTATGCTCAGTAACTGTTGATCACGTGAACAGTGTATGCTCAGTAACTGTTGATCACGTGAACAGGTTGTAAGCTATGAACTATCACTGAGCTTACACTGACATCACTGTTTACCTAATAAAAATTACAAATTGGTATTTGTGTAGCACAACAACAACAACACACATCTCACTCTGGACAACACCTGAGCTGAAAATTTGAAGGTGATGAGAAGAAACATTGTCTGGTTATCACGCTGATTCTTGTAGTCTAGTAAATGGATAAATTTACTGGCAGAAAAACTAAACTTAATATTGTGTCCGCAAGATACATCAGCCGATAATTAAAAACTGAAGCCATTCAGAAGAGGTTGACAAATATATTTAATGTGATTTAACCGGAATAAAAAATTTAAACTTACACACTTGAATTTCACTCTACATTAGAAGGCAACTTTTTCAAACGTCTGAAGCTGCGTCGTACAGGGTTTTGAAAATTATTAGAGCCATTCTGGGGTGCTAGGAATGGCTCCTACAACTTTGGTTATAGGTCACTCGCAAATACCACTTGTTCGAAGAGAATCTTGCCCTAGTAACCGTACACCAGCGTTGAAATTTTAAAGTCGATCGGATGAGTCATTCTTGTGTTATGAACAATATAAAGCCGGAAAAGATGAAAGAAAACTTCCAGTGTCAACAGGAAACTGCTTGAAGCACCTCATCAGCCGTGCTGTAATGGGTCTCTAGGCCACTAGCACCAATAGCCTGGTTGACCAGGCAGACAGCAGCCAAGTTTAGTCTCGGGGTGTCTGCAGTGGCAGAAGACCCACGAAACTGGCCAGGTGTTACAGGTATTTACCGCCAGTTTTTGCGACACCAGTGTTGGTGCCACACTTGGTGGCACCAACACTGGTGGCACCAATATTGGCATTATGCTAATGCTGTGTAATAAGGAAGGATTCCTCAGCCTCAGTAATCATGTGAGGATATTTTTAACCATTACTGAGCTAAGAGCTTAATGAGACTTGAGCTCAGCGTCCTTAGTTATAACCCAACCCAACCATAACTTCCTCCCCCCCTCTCTCTCTCTCTCTCTCTCGTTTTAATATGCGTATCTAAAACTATGATCCTAAGTTAGGTTGGTGTGTAATTTGCATCATCCCAGCAATGGCTGTTTTATCTCACATGGTGGATATGAATGTTCATAAAGTACCAACATATCTGTGTCAGATCTATAAAGTAATAAATGCATCAACTGTGTTTCTTTTTTTTATTATTATAAACAATTTAAGGTCCAAACCGGAAAGGATCATACAGCTGTGCAGGGAGGATGTGCGAGGGGGAGTGTGTGATGGGGAGGGGATAGTGGGGGGAGGAGTGTGTGATGGGGAGGGGATAGCGGGGGGAGGAGTGTGTGATGGGGAGGGGATAGCGGGGGGAGGAGTGTGTGATGGGGAGGGGATAGCGGGGGTGTGATGGGGAGGGGATAGCGGGGTAGGGGAGAATGCAAGACTAACATTAAATCAAAGTTGGTGAAATAGGTTAGTTTCCGATTAAAAGTCAGAGAGAGAGAGTCTGCGTCGGACTTTAAACGAGGAGGTCAGCTAGGGTATGCTGGATAAACTCTTTTGTTTTGTATTGTTTGAATCATTCTCGATGTGGAGCGGTCACTAACAGCCCCATTGATCATGTTTACAGCAGCGATGCCTTAACAATGGTCCCTGCAACCGTCTTCAGGTTACCCCCCAACATGGTCGCCTCAGTCATCCATACAAAAAAAAAATAAGAATTAGCAGAGTTTATTTCTTTTTTATTAAACGAGTTATTATATTCACAACAAAGGGTGAGGCTTAAGCTTCTCTGTGTGCTTTATTACTGGGAGATGTTAGGATAAAGCTTCTCTGCGTGCTTTATTAAAACTAAGCTTCTTGTGTCTTTAGGGAGATGTTAGGATAAAGCTTCTCTGCGTGCTTTATTACTGGGAGATGTTAGGCTAAAGCTTCTCTGCGTGCTTTATTACTGGGAGATGTTAAGCTAAAGCTTCTCTGTGTGCTTTATTACTGGGAGATGTTAGGCTAAAGCTTCTCTGCGTGCTTTATTACTGGGAGATGTTAGGCTAAAGCTTCTTTGCGTGCTTTATTACTGGGAGATGTTAAGCTAAAGCTTCTCTGTGTGCTTTATTACTGGGAGATGTTAGGCTAAAGCTTCTCTGTGTGCTTTATTACTGGGAGATGTTAGGCTAAAGCTTCTCTGCGTGCTTTATTACTGGGAGATGTTAGAATAAAGCTTGTCTGTGTGCTTTATTACTGGGAGATGTTAGGATAAAGCTTCTCTGTGTGCTTTATTACTGGGAGATGTTAGCTAAAGCTTGTCTGTGTGCTTTATTACTGGGAGATGTTAGGCTAAAGCTTGTCTGTGTGCTTTATTACTGGGAGATGTTAGGCTAAAGCTTGTCTGTGTGCTTTATTACTGGGAGATGTTAAGATAAAGCTTCACTGCGTGCTTTATTGCTGGGCAACGTGAAGGTAAAGCTGTGTGTTCTTTATTGCAAGGAAACACGAGGCTTAAAGTGCTTTATAAGGTTTATTGCTAGGAAACACGAGGCTTAAAGTGCTTTATAAGGTTTATTGCAAGGAAACACGAGGCTTAAAGTGCTTTATAAGGTTTATTGCTAGGAAACACGAGGCTTAAAGTGCTTTATAAGGTTTATTGCTAGGAAACACGAGGCTTAAAGTGCTTTATAAGGTTTATTGCAAGGAAACACCTCGGTAACGCCATCACGATTTTTTATTTTCTGTTTAATTTTTTGTTCATAGTTCAGTTCAGAAGCTAAGAGCTGTTATCCTGCCCTTATAAATTCAGTCAGACACTGTTTTTAAACTGTTGGGAACGCTTAGAGTCCCCAGGACTCGAAAATGTTGGAGGAACTGGTTTTAAATCTGCACACTATAATACTAGAGAGACTGGTTTTAAATCTGCACACTATAATACTAGAGAGACTGGTTTTAAATCTGCACACTATAATACTAGAGAGACTGGTTTCAAATCTGCACACTATAATACTAGAGAGACTGGTTTCAAATCTGCACACTATAATACTAGAGAGACTGGTTTTAAATCTGCACACTATAATACTAGAGAGACTGGTTTTAAATCTGCACACTATAATACTAGAGAGACTGGTTTTAAATCTGCACACTATAATACTGGAGAGACTGGTTTCAAATCTGCACCTATAATACTGAGAGACTGGTTTTAAATCTGCACACTATAATACTGAGAGACTGGTTTCAAATCTGCACACTATAATACTAGAGGACTGGTTTCAAATCTGACACTATAATACTGAGAGACTGGTTTTAAATCTGCACACTATAATACTAGAGAGACTGGTTTCAAATCTGCACACTATAATACTAAGAGACTGGTTTAAATCTGACACTATAATACTAGAGAGATTGGTTTTAAATCGGCACACTGTAATACTGGAGATACTGGTTTTAAATCTGCACACTATAATACTAGAGAGACTGGTTTTAAATCTGCACACTATAATACTGGAGAGACTGGTTTTAAATCGGCACACTGTAATACTGGAGAGACTGGTTTTAAATCGGCACTCTATAATACTGGAGAGACTGGTTTTAAATCGGCACACTGTAATATTGGAGAGACTGGTTTTAAATCGGCACACTATAATACTGGAGGGATTTGTTCTAAATCTGTACATTGAATTACTGGAGTGCCTGGTTCTAAATCTGCACACTCTTATTCTCTACTAGAGAAGTTGCATCGACTGACGAGACAAAATATAAAAAAAAAGTAACAGTCTAATAAGTACACTAAAAGTCAGCTAAGTAAGTATTAAACGACCAAGACTTACGAACACTTTAACCCCTGTGGTTTAGCGCTTCTATTTGATTATAATAATAATAATTACGAATACTTTCCCTTCTTATAAAGAGGAATTATCAAGGGACCTCCACCCCCCATCCTCCTCGACTGTCTTCAAGAGAAACCTTTTGTGATCGTCCGGATTGTTGGTGATTAGCCGGGCCCTAGTGCTTAAGTCGAACTGCATGCTGCTAGAAACAATAACCTGAGTGATCAGGCTAGTCGCCAAGATAAATGGTCCGGGACCAGGTCGTGGTGGCGATGACTTTCGGAACCGTCATCAGGTAGGGAAGCAGTAATAATCGTCGATGTCCCGTTGCAAACGTCTCTCTCCCTTTAACACGTTTTTTCTTGCAACATTGAGGTTGTGATAGAAAGGCTCTTAGCAACATGGCTTAGCCAGTCAGTCCTGC
Source organism: Cherax destructor (assembly GCA_009830355.1). Lineage (NCBI taxonomy): Eukaryota > Metazoa > Arthropoda > Malacostraca > Decapoda > Parastacidae > Cherax > Cherax destructor. Next base: position 60,967 of record WNWK01008677.1, read on the forward strand.
AGCCCACCTGAACATGTCTGAGGTCCTTTGAGAGCGCTTGCCTCGAGGACCAGAAGTCATAAAGACGCATTCATGCGATTTCATCTAGGTTTGAATGTAGTTTAGATCTGATAAGTCTCTGGTGTCAAATGCAAATTTTAGACGATTTCAAAAGTCGTCTTCATCCCAGAGAGATGAATTGTGAAAGGCTTGAGAGAGTCGTGCAGACCAGCTCGTGTCAGACATGCTGTGCACAGCAGCTGACACTTTTCTCCAACATTTTCCAGCCTAGACTAGAGTTGAACATATTGTAGAGCTTTTGAATGGCTCCAGAGAACGTGAGACTGATGTGGCAGTGGGGTTAGCGAGGCTGATGTTGGCAGCAGATGCAGTAGTGGTGATGGCTGTGGTGAGGGGAGTATTGGTAGTGAGGTTGATGGTGGTGGTAGGTAGGATACCTGAAGGTTGCTTTCGGAGGTCAACACCCCCTCGGCTCGGTCACTGACCAAGCCTTCCAGTGGATCAAGGTATGAGTGACAAGGCTGTTACTGCTGTTTTGAGGAAATTGTCAAGTTCCCTCTTGAAGGCAGCCATAGGTTTGTTTGAAATTCCTTATTCGCGAAGGGAGGGCGTTGAAAAGTCGGGGACCTCTGATACTCGTCGAGTTCTCTCTTAGTGTACTTGTCACGGCCTATATATATATGTCGTGCCAATTAGGTAAAACTTGCGATTTTGGCTTAAATAGCAACGCTCTTCTTGCCATATAAGACAAGCGAAAATTTGTGTATGCAATAATTTCGCAAAAATCATTCTGAACCTAAAGAAAAAAATATATTTCACTGTGTTTATTATTCAATTATTATTAACGTATCTAAAATATATTTAGTTGGGTTAGGCTAAATTAAATTGCGCTTGTTGTAATAAGGTTAGGTAGGTTTTCAAAGTTGCTCTTGGTACAAAATTATAAATTTTTACATTATCATAAATAAAAAAAATATATCTTTAAACGTATAAGAGAAAATTTTAGAAAGGACTTAATTTTAAACGAGTTCTTGCTAATTGATCAGTTTTACCTAATCGGCACGACATTATATATATATATATATATATATATATATATATATATATATATATATATATATATATATATATATATATATATATATATATATATATATATATATATATATATACACACGCACACACACTGTCAATAGATTCTTCCATTATGCCGTGGAAAGCGATATGTAAGATCAACGCTGATATTTCCCACATTGTTTCCATGCACAAACAACGAACGTAAACCGATTATACGTTACGAAACTAAGATCTTCTCAAAAAAAATGACAGGATTTTAGTGTGAAACTATTTAGTATGAATAATGTGCAGTGAAACACCTGTGCAGAAGATCATGAGAAGGTGACTCACGAGAACTTTTCAAGCAGAGACGCCACGTCAGTGATAGTTCTCTCCAAGCACTTGAGCGTCTCATCTACAATATAGTACGTATTTTGTCTTACATCTTTCAAAGCAAGCGAACTATCGGGCCTAAAAAAATGTACGTACAGAAATAATTCACAGCCTGCCATGACTCACTAAAATATCCAAATTGTTAGGACTGCCTTAAAGCACTGCTAATAGAGGTTTCATAATCTATACATGGAAAATGCTCGGAGGTCAAGTCCTTTAATCAGCACACTGCCATTAACACAAATACATTGTTCTAATATCTATGTTCGGCCACTCATCAACGTAGACAAGTTCTTGCAGGTTGTGTCTGATGAGCTTGGCGGGTTCTGTAATATCTGTACCCACCTTCAAGCCTCGCCCTCAACCTGCTGGTGTTGCAAGCCTCGCCCTCAACCTGCTGGTGTTGCAAGCCTCGCCCTCAACCTGCTGGTGTTGCAAGCCTCGCCCTCAACCTGCTGGTGTTGCAAGCCTCGCCCTCAACCTGCTGGTGTTGCAAGCCTCGCCCTCAACCTGCTGGTGTTGCAAGCCTCGCCCTCAACCTGCTGGTGTTCAAGCCTCGCCCTCAACCTGCTGGTGTTGCAAGCCTCGCCCTCAACCTGCTGGTGTTGCAAGCCTCGCCCTCAACCTGGTGGTGTTGCAAGCCTCGCCCTCAACCTGGTGGTGTTGCAAGCCTCGCCCTCAACCTGCTGGTGTTGCAAGCCTCGCCCTCAACCTGCTGGTGTTGCAAGCCTCGCCCTCAACCTGCTGGTGTTGCAAGCCTCGCCCTCAACCTGCTGGTGTTGCAAGCCTCGCCCTCAACCTGCTGGTGTTGCAAGCCTCGCCCTCAACCTGGTGGTGTTGCAAGCCTCGCCCTCAACCTGCTGGTGTTGCAAGCCTCGCCCTCAACCTGCTGGTGTTGCAAGCCTCGCCCTCAACCTGCTGGTGTTGCAAGCCTCGCCCTCAACCTGCTGGTGTTGCAAGCCTCGCCCTCAACCTGCTGGTGTTGCAAGCCTCGCCCTCAACCTGGTGGTGTTGCAAGCCTCGCCCTCAACCTGCTGGTGTTGCAAGCCTCGCCCTCAACCTGCTGGTGTTGCAAGCCTCGCCCTCAACCTGCTGGTGTTGCAAGCCTCGCCCTCAACCTGCTGGTGTTGCAAGCCTCGCCCTCAACCTGCTGGTGTTGCAAGCCTCGCCCTCAACCTGCTGGTGTTGCAAGCCTCGCCCTCAACCTGCTGGTGTTGCAAGCCTCGCCCTCAACCTGCTGGTGTTGCAAGCCTCGCCCTCAACCTGCTGGTGTTGCAAGCCTCGCCCTCAACCTGCTGGTGTTGCAAGCCTCGCCCTCAACCTGCTGGTGTTGCAAGCCTCGCCCTCAACCTGCTGGTGTTGCAAGCCTCGCCCTCAACCTGGTGGTGTTGCAAGCCTCGCCCTCAACCTGGTGGTGTTGCAAGCCTCGCCCTCAACCTGGTGGTGTTGCAAGCCTCGCCCTCAACCTGGTGGTGTTGCAAGCCTCGCCCTCAACCTGGTGGTGTTGCAAGCCTCGCCCTCAACCTGGTGGTGCTGCAAGCCTGCCTAACCTGGTGGTGTTGCAAGCCTCGGCCTCAACCTGGTGATGTTGCAAGCCTCGCCCTCAACCTGGTGGTGTTGCAAGCCTCGCCCTCAACCTGGTGGTGCTGCAACAAAGTTGTGATGACTGTCGACCTGCTTCAAGTTGGCAAAAATCGACTGGCTAATCGAGCGGTCACCAAGCAGGCCTGACCTCAGATCACTAATCAACACTGCCCTCAGGTCACCAGGCAAGCCTTGCCCTCAGATCACCAGGCAAGCCTTACTCTCAGATCACCAGGCAAGCCTTACCCTCAGATCACCAGGCAAGCCTTACCCTCGGATCACCAGGCAAGCCTTAACCTCAGATCACCAGGCAAGCCTTACCCTCAGATCACCAGGCAAGCCTTACCCTCAGATCACCAGGCAAGCCTTACCCTCGGATCACCAGGCAAGCCTTACCCTCGGATCACCAGGCAAGCCTTAACCTCAGATCACCAGGCAAGCCTTACCCTCAGATCACCAGGCAAGCCTTACCCTCAGATCACCAGGCAAGCCTTACCCTCGGATCACCAGGCAAGCCTTAACCTCAGATCACCAGGCAAGCCTTACCCTCAGATCACCAGGCAAGCCTTACCCTCAGATCACCAGGCAAGCCTTACCCTCGGATCACCAGGCAAGCCTTACCCTCGGATCACCAGGCAAGCCTTAACCTCAGATCACCAGGCAAGCCTTACCTCAGATCACCAGGCAAGCCTTACCCTCAGATCACCAGGCAAGCCTTACCCTCAGATCACCAGGCAAGCCTTAACCTCAGATCACCAGGCAAGCCTTACCCTCAGATCACCAGGCAAGCCTTACCCTCAGATCACCAGGCAAGCCTTACCCTCAGATCACCAGGCAAGCCTTACCCTCGGATCACCAGGCAAGCCTTACCCTCGGATCACCAGGCAAGCCTTAACCTCAGATCACCAGGCAAGCCTTACCCTCAGATCACCAGGCAAGCCTTACCCTCAGATCACCAGGCAAGCCTTACCCTCGGATCACCAGGCAAGCCTTACCCTCGGATCACCAGGCAAGCCTTACCCTCGGATCACAAGGCAAGCCTTACCCTCGGATCACCAGGCAAGCCTTACTCTCAGATCACCAGGCAAGCCTTACTCTCAGATCACCAGGCAAGCCTTACCCTCAGATCACCAGGCAAGCCTTACTCTCAGATCACCAGGCAAGCCTTACTCTCAGATCACCAGGCAAGCCTTAACCTCAGATCACCAGGCAAGCCTTACCCTCGGATCACCAGGCAATCCTTAACCTCAGATCACCAGGCAAGCCTTACCCTCAGATCACCAGGCAAGCCTTACCCTCAGATCACCAGGCAAGCCTTACCCTCGGATCACCAGGCAAGCCTTAACCTCAGATCACCAGGCAAGCCTTAACCTCAGATCACCAGGCAAGCCTTAACCTCAGATCACCAGGCAAGCCTTACCCTCAGATCACCAGGCAAGCTTACCCTCAGATCACCAGGCAAGCCTTACCCTCAGATCACCAGGCAAGCCTTACCCTCAGATCACCAGGCAAGCCTTACCCTCGGATCACCAGGCAAGCCTTACCCTCGGATCACCAGGCAAGCCTTACCCTCGGATCACCAGGCAAGCCGTACCCTCGGATCACCAGGCAAGCCTTACCCTCAGATCACCAGGCAAGCCTTACCCTCGGATCACCAGGCAAGCCTTACCCTCAGATCACCAGGCAAGCCTTACTCTCAGATCACCAGGCAAGCCTTACTCTCAGATCACCAGGCAAGCCTTACTCTCAGATCACCAGGCAAGCCTTACCCTCGGATCACCAGGCAAGCCTTAACCTCAGATCACCAGGCAAGCCTTACTCTCAGATCACCAGGCAAGCTTTAACCTCAGATCACCAGGCAAGCCTTACTCTCAGATCACCAGGCAAGCCTTAACCTCAGATCACCAGGCAAGCCTTAACCTCAGATCACCAGGCAAGCCTTACCCTCAGATCACCAGGCAAGCCTTAACCTCAGATCACCAGGCAAGCCTTAACCTCAGATCACCAGGCAAGCCTTAACCTCAGATCACCAGGCAAGCCTTAACCTCAGATCACCAGGCAAGCCTTACTCTCAGATCACCAGGCAAGCCTTAACCTCAGATCACCAGGCAAGCCTTAACCTCAGATCACCAGGCAAGCCTTACTCTCAGATCACCAGGCAAGCCTTACCCTCAGATCACCAGGCAAGCCTTACCCTCGGATCACCAGGCAAGCCTTAACCTCGGATCACCAGGCAAGCCTTACTCTCAGATCACCAGGCAAGCCTTACCCTCAGATCACCAGGCAAGCCTTAACCTCAGATCACCAGGCAAGCCTTACCCTCAGATCACCAGGCAAGCCTTAACCTCAGATCACCAGGCAAGCCTTAACCTCAGATCACCAGGCAAGCCTGGCTTCAGGTGAAGCTGACAGGGTAGAAAGCCTCTCTACACGTGCCAAAGGTATATAATATCTGTCAAAGGCGGCCAGGTGGGTAATATCCATCAAAGGCGGCCACAGTTGCGTGCATGCAGAACGTTGGCTACGGGAATAGCAGCTTCCCCAGCCTCGCTCCATCACCTCTCAGGGTAATAAGTAGTATGATGGACGACGTCCGTCTAGTGAGGAGGGGCTGTTGGCAGAAGAAAGAAATTTGATGAATATGACGCCGTACTCTCCCTCTCCACCTTCCCACAGTGTAAAAAGTCTGGTGTGGAGGCGGGCTACCATGTACGTGTGTAGTGGCGACGCTAATATTGTGGTGGAGGCAGCAGTATTGTAGTGGCACTATCTGTGCGCAGTGTCACCTTCCTTTTTTACACTTGACACATTTTTTTCAGATTCGTATCACATATTTTTCTTTCCGGAAAATATGATGAAGTTTGTTATCAATCTGTTAGGGAGTGGGCGTGGGCATATGTGGGTGGGGGAAGGGCGTATATGGGTGGGGGAAGGGCGATGGGTGAGTGTATGAGTGGGCTTGAGTGTGGTAGTGTACAAGAGCACCTGGTACCTTTGATATTCCTTTGATGAGTTTCGAGAGTCTTTCTACTTCCGGAGCCCGGCCATGGGCCAGGCTCGTCTGGTCCAGGAAACACGCCAGGAACTCATGTGACTGAAAAGTTCGCAGTGAGCCAAGAACTACCAGAACCTACAATAAGTAATAATATTTTTTATTTGATCTTCAGAAATAATGAGGAAGGAAGTACTCAGAGGTTTAATATATCACTACAATATAACCTAAAAGACTGACAGTGTCCCTACAATATAACCTACAAGACTGACAGTGTCACTACAATATAACCTACATGACTGACAGTGTCACTACAATATAACCTAAAAGACTGACAGTGTCCCTACAATATAACCTACAAGACTGACAGTGTCACTACAATATAACCTACAAGACTGACAGTGTCACTACAATATAACCTACATGACTGACAGTGTCACTACAATATAACCTACAAGACTGACAGTGTCACTACAATATAACCTACAAGACTGACAGTGTCACTACAATATAACCTACAAGACTGACAGTGTCACTACAATATAACCTACAAGACTGACAGTGTCACTACAATATAACCTACATGACTGACAGTGTCACTACAATATAACCTGCAAGACTGACAGTGTCACTACAATATAACCTAAAAGACTGACAGTGTCCCTACAATATAACCTACAAGACTGACAGTGTCACTACAATATAACCTACAAGACTGACAGTGTCACTACAATATAACCTACAAGACTGACAGTGTCACTACAATATAACCTACAAGACTGACAGTGTCACTACAATATAACCTACAAGACTGACAGTGTCACTACAATATAACCTACATGACTGACAGTGTCACTACAATATAACCTACAAGACTGACAGTGTCACTACAATATAACCTACAAGACTGACAGTGTCCCTACAATATAACCTACAAGACTGACAGTGTCACTACAATATAACCTACAAGACTGACAGTGTCACTACAATATAACCTGCAAGACTGACAGTGTCACTACAATATAACCTACAAGACTGACAGTGTCACTACAATATAACCTGCAAGACTGACAGTGTCACTACAATATAACCTACAAGACTGACAGTGTCACTACAATATAACCTGCAAGACTGACAGTGTCACTACAATATAACCTACAAGACTGACAGTGTCACTACAATATAACCTGCAAGACTGACAGTGTCACTACAATATAACCTACAAGACTGACAGTGTCACTACAATATAACCTACAAGACTGACAGTGTCACTACAATATAACCTACAAGACTGACAGTGTCACTACAATATAACCTACAAGACTGACAGTGTCACTACAATATAACCTGCAAGACTGACAGTGTCACTACAATATAACCTACAAGACTGACAGTGTCACTACAATATAACCTACAAGACTGACAGTGTCACTTCAACATGGTCCACTCAAGCATGTCACCGGCTACACTGTGGACTTGTTAAAGATGAGTTAGTGATTCGTTTTGGTCTACGCAGATGGAAAAAACTTTTGAGGGAGATTCAGACCTTAGTAGCCGCTTGTGGTCGAGCCTCGGTAACTTATGAAGACATAAACGAGTGTGTGCAAGGTATCACATTCTTAACGCACGCAGCCCACAACTTTCAACGTAAGTATTCGTCGGCCGATACAAAACAGAACATTCTTAAGGCAGTTATTCAGTTTACATTGGGTAAATTGCTGTCTCTCTGTAGGCAGTGCAAACTTGAAGCACAAAGTACAGTTTAAGTCTCAGTGTGGAGGAGCACATCTGCTCTACTTAGAGAATATGGTCGTGTAGTCCTATTTTGTGCCTTCACAAATGTGCCTGCATGTAAAAATAGTGTGCTTTGTTGTACGGGAGATACGTTGTGATGCTTGTAGAGAGTCTTAATGACCAGGAAATAAAACAGGAATCCTGGAGTGAAAACAGGTTGAGAGTGTCCAACATGGCGCTGCAGGTGGGTCCTGCAGTGTGAGTGTGTGAGTGTGTGAGTGTGAGTGTGTGAGTGTGAGTGTGAGTGTAGTGTGTGAGTGTGAGTGTGTGAGTGTGAGTGTGTGAGTGTGAGTGTGTGAGTGTGAGTGTGTGAGTGTGAGTGTGTGAGTGTGAGTGTGTGAGTGTGAGTGTGTGTGTGTGTGTGTGTGTGTGTGTGTGTGTGTGTGTGTGTGTGTGTGTGTGAGTGTGTGTGTGTGTGTGTGTGTGTGTGTGTGTGTGTGTGTGTGTGTGTGTGTGTGTGTGTGTGTGTGTGTGTGTGTGTGTGTGTGTGTAGGGGTTTGTCCTGCGAGGAGAGGTTAAGGAAACTCAACCTGACAACACTGGAAGACAGGAGGGATAGGGAGGGACATCATAATAACTTATAAAATACTGAGAGGAATTGACAGGGTGGATAGGGATACAGAGATGTGACACAGCAACAAGGGGTCACAACTGGAAGTTGAAAACTCAAATGACCCACAGGGATGTTAGGAAGTATTTCTTCAGCCATAGAGTTGTCAGGAAGTGGAACAATCTGGAGAGGGATATAGTGGACGCAAGATCCATACATAGCTTTAAGAAGAGGTATGATTAAGTTCATAGGACAGGGAGAGAGTGGACCTAGTAGCGACCAGTGAAGAGGCGGGGCCAGGAGCTATGAATCGACTCCTGCAACCACAATTAGGTGAGTACACACACATACACACACACGGACACAGAGGGACCAGACAGACAGGGATCAGACACCGAGAGAGAGAGAGACCAGACACACAGAGACACAGACACATAGACACTCACACAGATGGCATGGTGGCTAGCGCTCTTGCTTCACGCACGGAGGGCCCAGGTTCAATTCCCGGCGGGGCCGAAACATTTCGAAGTGTTTCGTTACACACACACACATACATACAACAGGCCTAGTGTCTAATCGACATGTGCCTAGGACAAAATGGTAACTAACTAACTAACGACTCAGTGCCAGGAGCTATGAATCGACCCCTGCTACCACAATTAAGTGAGTACACACACACTTGTCGTGGGGATAACATACCATCAACTGTATTTCCGTAAAATTACAAACGATCTTGTCGACTGTATTATACATTATAACTGAAACAAGCGCATTAACATAATGAGTGAATCATATACTAACTGTGTGAGTTAAACTACTGGAGTAAATAACATTACAAAGTCCCAGATATCGCAAATGTTTAAACATTTTCCTTCAGGAACATGAGGAGGGGTGTCTCACTAGACCGAAAGTTACTTTGTTGTGTATGTTGATGTAATAGATGTTACAATAATGTATTGATAGACTGTATTTAACTTAGAATAAGTTAAGAAAGTCAGTGTAATTTATTCCTACCATTGTACACTGCTATAAAGTTAGACACAACTATCTCTAAAAATACATGTGTTGTTCACCAGTGAACTGCAGCTGAAGTATACTTCAGCTGCTGTCTGTGTAGCAGATCAGTGTGTGACTGTAGTATACTTCAGCTGCTGTCTGTGTAGCAGATCACAGTGTGTGACTGTAGTATACTTCAGCTGCTGTCTGTGTAGCAGATCAGTGTGTGACTGTAGTATACTTCAGCTGCTGTCTGTGCAGCAGATCACAGTGTGTGACTGTAGTATACTTCAGCTGCTGTCTGTGTAGCAGATCACAGTGTGTGACTGTAGTATACTTCAGCTGCTGTCTGTGCAGCAGATCACAGTGTGTGACTGTAGTATACTTCAGCTGCTGTCTGTGTAGCAGATCACAGTGTGTGACTGTAGTATACTTCAGCTGCTGTCTATGTAGTAGATCACAGTGTGTGACTGTAGTATACTTCAGCTGCTGTCTGTGTAGCAGATCACAGTGTGTGACTGTAGTATACTTCAGCTGCTGTCTATGTAGCAGATCACAGTGTGTGACTGTAGTATACTTCAGCTGCTGTCTGTGAAGCAGATCACAGTGTGTGACTAGTATACTTCAGCTGCTGTCTATGTAGCAGATCACAGTGTGTGACTGTAGTATACTTCAGCTGCTGTCTTTGTAGCAGATCACAGTGTGTGACTGTAGTATACTTCAGCTGCTGTCTTTGTAGCAGATCACAGTGTGTGACTAGTATACTTCAGCTGCTGTCTATGTAGCAGATCACAGTGTGTGACTGTAGTATACTTCAGCTGCTGTCTGTGTAGCAGATCACAGTGTGTGACTGTAGTATACTTCAGCTGCTGTCTGTGTAGCAGATCACAGTTTGTGACTGTAGTATACTTCAGCTGCTGTCTATGTAGCAGATCACAGTGTGTGACTGTAGTATACTTCAGCTGCTGTCTGTGTAGCAGATCACAGTGTGTGACTGTAGTATACTTCAGCTGCTGTCTGTGTAGCAGATCACAGGGTGTGACTGAAGTATACTTCAGCTGCTGTCTGTGTAGCAGATCACAGTGTGTGACTGAAGTATACTTCAGCTGCTGTCTGTGTAGCAGATCACAGTGTGTGACTGTAGTATACTTCAGCTGCTGTCTGTGTAGCAGATCACAGGGTGTGACTGAAGTATACTTCAGCTGCTGTCTGTGTAGCAGATCACAGTGTGTGACTGAAGTATACTTCAGCTGCTGTCTGTGTAGCAGATCACAGTGTGTGACTGTAGTATACTTCAGCTGCTGTCTGTGTAGCAGATCACAGTGTGTGACTAGTATACTTCAGCTGCTGTCTATGTAGCAGATCACAGTTTGTGACTGTAGTATACTTTAGCTGCTGTATGTGTAGCAGATCACAGTGTGTGACTGTAGTATACTTCAGCTGCTGTCTGTGTAGCAGATCACAGTGTGTGACTGTAGTATACTTCAGCTGCTGTCTGTGTAGCAGATCACAGTGTGTGTCCCGAATAATAACCTAGTTTATGTGTAGCATTGTGTGGTTTATATCACATCACATGGTGTGTCCAGATCAGGGCACATTGTGCTATACTGTGTGATAACTTCATGATCAAGAAACTGTTCACTTGTTCTTGTGGTGAACGCCAGTTTCTAAGAGTGTATGTAACTGGCCAAGTTGCCAGTATACATTATTATTATTATTATTATTATTATTATTATTATTACATATTATTATTATTATTATTATAGGAAATCGGTAAACCCGTAATTGATCATACAAAACCTGGAATGGGGAATATGATTAGGTTTGATCCAAGGAAGGAAGGGCTATTCATATTTCTTGGATCAAAATCCCTTCACCAGCATCAAGGACTCATCCCCTTGAAGTAGAACATGTACCACGGTATTGCGAGTTATGGTGTGGCTGGGATGAGTATTATGGTGTGACCCTGGGGTGAATATTATGGTGTGACCCTGCGGTGAGTATTATGTTGTGACCCTGCGGTGAGTATTATGTTGTGACCCTGCGGTGAGTATTGTGACCCTGGGATGAGTATTATGTTGTGACCCTGGGATGACTATTATGGTGTGACCCTGGGGTGAGTATTTTGTTGTGACCCTGGGATGACTATTATGGTGTGACCCTGGGGTGAGTATTATGGTGTGACCCTGGGGTGAGTATTATGGTGTGACCCTGGGGTGAGTATTATGGTGTGACCCTGGGGTGAGTATTATGGTGTGACCCTGGGGTGAGTATTATGGTGTGACCCTGGGTGAGTATTATGTTGTGACCCTGGGATGAGTATTATGTTGTGACCCTGGGATGAGTATTATGTTGTGACCCTGTGGTGAGTATTATGTTGTGACCCTGTGGTGAGTATTATGTTGTGACCCTGGGATGAGTATTATGGTGTGACCCTGGGGTGAGTATTATGGTGTGACCCTGGGGTGAATATTATGGTGTGACCCTGCGGTGAGTATTGTGACCCTGGGATGAGTATTATGTTGTGACCCTGGGATGAGTATTATGTTGTGACCCTGTGGTGAGTATTATGGTGTGACCCTGGGATGAGTATTATGGTGTGACCCTGGGGTGAGTATTATGGTGTGACCCTGGGGTGAATATTATGGTGTGACCCTGCGGTGAGTATTGTGACCCTGGGATGAGTATTATGTTGTGACCCTGGGATGAGTATTATGTTGTGACCCTGGGATGAGTATTATGTTGTGACCCTGTGGTGAGTATTATGTTGTGACCCTGTGGTGAGTATTATGTTGTGACCCTGGGATGACTATTATGGTGTGAACCTGGGGTGAGTATTATGGTGTGACCCTGGGATGAGTATTATGTTGTGACCCTGTGGTGAGTATTATGTTGTGACCCTGGGATGACTATTATGATGTGTCCCTGGGGTGAGTATTATGGTGTGACCCTGGGGTGAGTATTATGTTGTGACCCTGGGATGAGTATTATGGTGTGACCCTCGGGTGAGTATTATGGTGTGACCCTGGGGTGAGTGTTATGGTGTGACCCTGGGGTGAGTATTTTGGTGTAACCCTGGGGTGAGTATTATCGTGTGACCCTGGGGTGAGTGTTATGGTGTGACCCTGGGGTGAGTATTATGATGTGACCCTGGGATGAGTATTATGGTGTGACCCTGGGATGAGTATTATGGTGTGACCCTGGGATGAGTATTATGTTGTGACCCTGGGATGAGTATTATGGTGTGACCCTGGGGTGAGTATTATGGTGTGACCCTGGGATGAGTATTATGGTGTGACCCTGGGATGAGTATTATGGTGTGACCCTGGGATGAGTATTATGTTGTGACCCTGGGATGAGTATTATGGTGTGACCCTGGGATGAGTATTATGTTGTGACCCTGGGATGAGTATTATGGTGTGACCCTGGGGTGAGTATTATGGTGTGACCCTGGGGTGAGTATTATGGTGTGACCCTGGGGTGAGTATTATCGTGTGACCCTGGGGTGAGTATTATGGTGTGACCCTGGGGTGAGTATTATGGTGTGACCCTGGGGTGAGTATTATGGTGTGACCCTGGGGTGAGTGTTATGATGTGACTAGTAGCCTTAACATCACACATCATGGAAGTCTTTGAAATGGGAATCATGCATCAAATTACAACTTTTAAGGAACAGCATAACCTGCACAGCCCTAACCTGCATAGCCCTAACCTGCACAGCCTTAACCTGCATGCATTTAGAAAGTTGATGCTTGTCAAGGGCTACTAAACCACTATGACAGAATTTCAGAGGTGCTGGAAGAAAACCAAAATGCAGACGTGGTGTACACAGATTTCACAAAGGTATTTGACAAATGTGATCATAGAGTGATTGTACATTATTTGAGGGCGGTTGGTATGACAGGGAAAAGTAGGTAAATTAATTTTAAATTTTCTGGCAAACAGAACACAGAGAAGTTTACAGAGAAAAATCCAGCAATAGCGAGGTAAAATGTTTAGTACCCCAAGGCATAGTCCCGGCACATCTACTGTTTTGTGTCCTTATAGTGGACAGATAAAACTGCTCGCCACAGTTTCGTATCATCATTCGCATGTGATTCCTAAATAAACATTGAAAATCACCTCATTATAGGACACGAAAAAATTAAAGGAAGATATAAACAAAATCTTCCAGTGGGCAGTGGAGAATAACATGACGTTCCGTGGTGACACGTTCCCTGGTTGTCTTATCATGGGGTAACATTGGGGCGAGTGTTATCATGGTGTGACCCTGAAGTGTTATGGTGTGACCCTGAAGTGTTATGGTATGACCCTGAAGTGTTATGGTGTAACCCTGAAGTGTTATGGTGTGACTCTGAGATGAGTGTTATCAGGTGTAACTTTTGGTTGAAATCCTGTCTACCTACGTGGTGTCACCCATGAGGTCCAGTGTGCAATGAGTTCGCCTGTGTGCTGACACTCACCACTCGTGCATGTGTACGCTAACCATGGTGCATGGTGAAGTGTGAGAGTCACCTTGCATGTAATAAAGTTGACTTCAGTGGGTCAGTATTAAAATCATAGCAATAGTACCCTACATGAGAGGGTATTTGATGCTGGTGATGGCTTCTTCAAGCAAGGAATACCAGCTTCCTTCGTTACTTTTTTCTTTCCTAGGCGCCGGATAGCCCCCTACTCATTGAGCATTTCCTTTTGAATATACTACTACTACTACTACTACTACTAATAATAATAATAGTGTGATGCTATGTATGAAGAGGTGGGGAGTATGATAAGGAAGTATGAGGCAGACCTCGGCTACACTGATGGTTGACTTACACAACACTGCCAGATGATGCCTGGCTGGCGGAGTGTGCGTCCTGGACTCTTGTTGGTGGTACTGGTGGCACCTAGTGCCAAGGTGATCCCTGGGCCCCTGGCTGGCTGCCTCAGTTGTGTGCCACCAGCGGGCGAGGCAACACCTGTTGCTACACTTGTCTCACACACACATACACTAACACCGCCCCCTCCTGCACGTCCTGCCACCTGTCCTGTGTGACCCATTTTACTGTGGACCTGACCCCGCACACGGTGTGTGGGTCACCCCGTTCCTCCCTAGCCACACCACAACACTCACAGCTGCTGTTAGAAAAAAAACTAGTTTGCTGGAAACTGTTTCTAGACACACACTGGGTTGGCACGCAGTGTGTTCATAGCGTGTGGACTCTGCAGTGTGCGCTGTAAAGCCAGGTGTGTACATAACCTGGAGTGACCCTACCTAACTCTGCCCATACACCCGGTCACCTTCTATCTGCCAAAACGTAAGTACCACACGTTCTTTTGTAAGCTGGGTACAGCTGTAATGCCCTGTCTGTAGCTATAACAGCAGAGCTGTGTGGATGCTAGTGTGTTGCTGGTGCTAGTGTGTTGCTAGGTGCTAGCGTGTTACTAGGTAATGGTGTGTTACTGAGTTCTTTTGAGTTGCCGGTTCCTAGTGAGTTGCTAGGTGCTGGTGTGTTGCTGAGTGCTCTTGAGTTGCCGATTGCTAGTGTGTTGCTAGGTCCTAGTGTGTTGCAAGGAGCTGGTGTGTTGCTGATTGCTAGTGTGTTACTAGGTCCTAGTGTGTTGCAAGGTGCTGGTGTGTTGCTAGGGGCTAGTTTATTGATACGTACAAGTGTATTGCTGTGTGCTAGTGTGTTGCTGGGTGCTAGTGTGTTGCTGGGTGCTAGTGTGTTGCTGGGTGCTAGTGTGTTGTTGGGTGCTAGTGTGTTGCTGTGTGCTAGTGTGTTTCTGAGTGCTGGTTTGTTGTTGGGTGCTGGTGTGTTGCCGAGTGCTGTTGTTTTGAGTGTTGCTGGCGTGTTGCTGAGTGCTATTATTTTGACTGTTGGTGTGTTGTTGGGTGCTGGTGTGTTGATGAGTGCTGGTATGTTGCTGAGTACTGTTTTGAGTGTTGCTGAGTGCTGTTGTTTTGTGTTGCTGGGTGCTCGTGTGTTGCTGAGTAATGTTGTTTTGACTGTTGGTGTGTTGCTGGGTGCTGGTGTGTTGTTGGGTGCTCGTGTGTTGCTAGGTGCTGAGTGCTAGGGTGTTGCTGGTGTATTGCTAGGTGCTGGTATGTTGGGTGCTTGTGTGTTGCTGGGTGCTGGTGTGTTGGGTGCTGGTGTGTTGCTGGGTGCTGGTGTGTTGGTGTGGTGTTGGGTGCTGGTGTGTTGATGAGTGCTGGTATGTTGCTGAGTACTGTTTTGAGTGTTGCTGAGTGCTGTTGTTTTGAGTGCTGCTGGGTGCTCGTGTGTTGCTGAGTAATGTTGTTTTGACTGTTGGTGTGTTGCTGGGTGCTGGTGTGTTGTTGGGTGCTCGTGTGTTGCTAGGTGCTGGGTGCTAGGGTGTTGCTGGTGTATTGCTAGGTGTTGGTGTGTTGGGTGCTTGCGTGTTGCTGGGTGCTGGTGTGTTGGGTGCTGGTGTGTTGCTGGGTGCTGGTGTGTTGTTGGGTGTTGGTGTGTTGTTGGGTGTTGGTGTGTTGTTGGTGTGTTGTTGGGTGCTTGTGTGTTGCTGGGTACTAGGGTGTTGCTGGGTTCTGGTGTGTTGGGTGCTGGCGTGTTGCTGGGTGCTAGTGGGTTGTTGGGCGTTTGTGTGTTGCTGGGTGCTGGTGTGTTGTTGGGCGTTTGTGTGTTGCTGGTGCTGGTGTGTTGCTGGGTGCTGGTGTGTTGTTGGGTGCTGGTGTGTTGATTAAGTAAGTAAGTAAGTAAGTTTATTCAGGTATACACAAATACATTTACATCCATTATCATACATAGCAGCATATGTGTAGAGAACCCAGGATAACCCAAAAAAGTCAGACAGAGTGACTTATTTCCATTGGGGTCCTTTTTATACTTAATTTTTACATTGTAGGATATATATGTCATTATATTATAAAGGATATATGTATACTAGGAATAAGGTAAAAAGAGTTATTTACATATACATGTGTGTTAACTAAAAAAATAAAAAATCATTCTCCTCCCTTTCTGTCGCTACATTCATTAGGTACTTTTTGGTTCTCTTCTTGAACTGGCTCATGCTATGACTGCCTTTGACATGTGCAGGCAGTCTGTTCCATTCCTTTATTGCTGTACAATAAAAGGTGTTTGAAGCCTGGCCACTGACTGTGGGAACTACAAAGTTGTGCTCTCTATCCCTAGTACTATGACTGCTTTGGTTCCCAGCCTTGACAAAATTGGCAGCAAGATATTCTGGACACTGTTTGTGAGCAATTTTATAAACTTGATTTAATTTAAGTTGTTTTACTCTGTCTTCAATATTCAGCATATCCAATTGTTGTAATTCATCCTGGCCTACATGCTCTCTTGGTCCCAGGTCCAGGATGAATCTTACCATTTTGTTCTGGGTGATTTGCAGCTTATCTTTCAGTTTTTTTGTCAAGGCAGAGTACCATGAAGAGCAAGCGTAGTCCATATGACATTGTATAAGGGCTAGACATAGGGTCCTGCGAGCCTCAGTAGGTAGACACTGTGCTTGTCTGTAGAGGAACTTCAGTCTGGCATTCGCTTTCTTTACTACACTGTTCCCTATCAATTCTCCTGACATGCATGGGTCAAAGGGATTCCCAGATATTTTACTGAGGAAACTGAAGTGATGGATTCCCCATTACACCGGACATTAAAATTATTTACCCTGCTCAGTTTATATTTCGTGCCAAAGAGTATGGCTTCTGTTTTCCCTAGATGTAACGATAGTTTGTTGTCTACTAACCATTTGCTGCAGGACTCCAGTTCCAGTGTTAATACATTAGATATATCTTGTGGGTCTTTACCTGACACTAACAGAGCACTGTCATCCGCATACAGTAGGAGTTTGCACTTGACACTGATGGGCATATCATTTACATAACACAGGAATAATAAAGGACCCAGAATACTACCTTGGGGAACTCCACATGCTATCGGCAGTGGTTCTGATTCCGTTTTGTTGATTTTGACAATTTGTTTCCTGTTGCTAAGATAGGACTTAAACCAGTCTGTGGAACCTATGCCGATAACTTGAAGTTTCTTACATAATATATTGTGGTTGACAGTATCGAAGGCCTTTTGCAAGTCTAAAGTTACCATTCCTATGAGGTTCCCTATAGACATTTCAGTTCTCATGTAATCCATCAGATTAATTAGGGAGGTGTCGGTTGAGTAAGATCTCCTAAAGCCTGATTGGTAACTATGAAGAATGTTGTTGTCACTAAGATATTTAACTACTTGACAGTACACCGCCCTCTCTAGAATTTTGGATATTACACTGAGTATACTAACAGGCCTATAGTTGCTGACATCAGACCTACTATTTTCTTGAAGATAGGAGTAACTCTGGCCTCCTTGAACCCATCTGGCACTGTATTAGTGGTGATGGACAAATTTATTATGTGAGCAATGGGGATTGCCAGTTCAGAGGCACCATCTTTTAGGAACTTAGACGGGATGTTATCTGGGCCGGTGCTCTTAATTGGGTTTAACCTGCTTAGTTCTTTTTGCACGAAGTCATGAGATACACTTACTAGTTGACAACTGTTTGGAGTTACTCCTTTATTGGTATAGTATGTTTTAAATTTATCAGAGTCTGTGTTAAAGGTATTTGATGCAGCTGGTAGCTTACTTACTAGTGTTGATGCGACAGTTGTGTAGTATGAATTAAAACAATTTGCCACTTTAGTTGTTTCGTGGCATACCTCGTTATCGACATTTAGAACTATGTTAGATCTATCTACGGGTTTATGGCTATACCCCAACTGTTTGAGTTGTTGCCAGAGCTTTCTAGGGTTATTCTTGTACTCTTCGATCTTTGAGCAATAGTGTCTTGCCTTTGCGCCTTTTATAAGCCTCTGCACTCTGTTCCTCACCCTTTGAAATTCATTTAGTGCTGCAATATCCTGTCTGTCTGCCTTAAATCTTTTTATCAACTGGTCTCTGAATTTCATATTATCTAATATCTCAGTAGTCATCCAGGGTTCAGTTCTTCGTTTAATCCTAACCTCTTTAACTGGTGCAATATTATCAAGGATGGCAGTGAACATTGTTTTGAATTTTTCCCAGGCATCATTTACGTCCGTGCAACTTATCACTGACCAGTCACAATTGTGTAGCATATTTACCAGTGTTTCTTTACTGTAGTTTCTAGTTGACCTAACTTTTATTGTCTTGTGTAGGCCTATCCGTTCCCTAGTGATTTTCCTGGTACAGTAAATGATGAAATGATCACTAAGACCTGTGGTAATGACCCCTGACTGACTAATGTTCTCAGGGCGGTTACAAAGTATGTGGTCAATTAGGGTAGCTGAGAACTGTGTGATCCGGGTTGGTGTATTAATTAGTTGCGTGTAACTATTTAAATCCAGAATTTGCTTATATCTTTTACATAGCCCGTTATTTTGCTGTTGAAAACAGATGTTGAAGTCTCCTAATATTACTGTCTCGTCATTGTTGTCAAGTCCTGACAAGACTCTCGAAAAGTCCTCTAAGAACTGGTCATGGGTGGGAGGGCGATAACTAGTTCCTACTAAGATGGGTTTGGTCTTGGGTAGCAACACTTCAAACTATAGAATCTCCAGTTTATTGTCATTTAAATCAGGTCTTGGATTATAGGCTAAGTCGTTCTTTATGTAGGCACATACCCCACCACCTTTTCTATTCCTATCTAAGCGTTTTACATTGTAACCTTCTATTTTGACCTCGTCGTCAGTCACCGTATCATCCAACCAGGATTCCGAGATGGATATAACTGCCGCTCTAGTTCTGTTAGCTAGAATCCTAATCTTTGCCAATTTTGGAAGAAGTGATCTTGCGTTGACATGAATAAAGTGAAGGCCTGTTTTCCTAAGACAATCATAATCATCAATAAATGGCAAGGGGTCATTAGCATTAAAAATAGGAAAATGAATGTCATCATTGCTAAATGGTAACTGTGCCAAAGTGCATTTGTTACAAACAAAATGAAATCTGGCACCATTACCATAATTGAACACACATCCATTATGCACCCACCCCATACATCTCTTACATATGGTATGTTTACTGTTCTTCTTTCGTACCTTAGTACAGTGTATACAAATGTCTGGTGGTGTCTGAGATAATAATGGTTCTATTGTCTGTGCATTACCTATAGTGTTGTTATCATTACTAGCAACTAGACCGTCATTATCACCATGACTTATCTGTCTGTTTTGCACCTGTACCATAGATTGAGGTCCTGGATTAGTATGAATATCGCCACTTAATAGCGCCACTATAAAAGCTGTGCGCCACTGTTTTGTTTTGGAGATGTGGGGTTGCCAAACCTTGCGGCGATAGTGGCACTTACGTTTCTGGTATGATGGCCACTGTTGGACTTTCACTTTCCAGGGAGCTATCACCACATTCACCTTTTCCAGACCCCATGACTGCTTTCCTTCTTTCGAGAAATGCACAATAATGATAAATATCATTATGGCAGCGTGAACTCCTCTGATGCCAGCCATAGTTACTCTTCACTCTTTATCATTCTTTATCATTTCACAACAGAAATTTGTTTTCTTTTCTTTACTTTTTATTAAAAAGAAACCACTGATCCTATCAGACACCTAGCAATGCCTAGTAGCTACTCTAGAAATCACCACTGGTTACTAGTAAATTTTGTTATCACATACCCGGATTACCCCTCACTTATCCCCTTACTTCGTAAACTCCCATCACTCCTCACTTCATAGTCCGGCTTCCCCTATCACACTTCTAACTCATTTCCATCCTGGCAGTGTAAAAAGAAGTTTTTCAAAGGCGATGTCCGTACACAGCGCCATCAATCCTATATAGCGGGGCTCGTCGTTGTTGCTATTCCTCGTAGAGTTGATGTGTCAGCCATTTTTAAAAGCAGTGAGTGTAAAAAACGGCCACTGCCCCTGACAGATTCCTTGGAGTTTTGTCGTTAGATTTGGCGTTTTCTCCTATGTTTCCCTCCTAATGTACACTGGTCATTAATATGGAAGTCCGCTATTAAAAATATCCTTGGTTGGTTAACTATTCACTTCTTTCCCACATTTAGCACTGAGGGAGAGAACCGCTGGTATAGCCTGACAGTTTCCTGGAGTTTGTTTTGTAGATTTATCGGTTTCTCCTGTGTTTCCCACCCATTAACACTGCTGCAGTTGATTTGGTGGTCAGCTACTGTCAGTATAATTAGAATGTCGCTTCGTAGTTGTACATCTGGCAGTAGCTGGTGATTGAATGTCAGTCAGCCATGTTTAAATGATCACTTCCACCCCTCACCTGGCACTTACGGGAGTGATTGTTTGGGTGTTCCTGTGGAGCCTGAGTCAGGCTTTACAAGATGAAGCGTAGGCCTTGGAGGACCACGTCAGGTGGTCCTTCAAGATCGCCGAGGGCGAGTTATGCGGAACCAAGGTCCAGCTGTTGTGCGATGAACCAGGCGTGATGCAGTGGTTACCCTTTATCGGCTCCTGCATCAGGAAACTGCATCATGTCTCTGCACTGAAGGCCCTCTTGGTCCAGGCGCTGGTGTGTTGTTTGACGCTTGTGTGTTGCTGGGTGCTAGGGTATTGTTGGGTGCTTGTGTGTTGCTTGGTTCTGTTGTGTTGCTGGTGTGTTGTTGGGCGCTTGTGTGTTGCTGGGTGCTGGTGTGTTATTGGCCGCTTGTGTGTTGCTGGGTGCTGGTGTGTTATTGGCCGCTTGTGTGTTGCTGGGTGCTGGTGTGTTGTTGGGCGCTTGTGTGTTGCTGGGTGCTGGTGTGTTGTTGGGCGCTTGTGTGTTGCTGGGTGCTTGTGTGTTGCTGGGTGCTTGTGTGTTGCTGGGTGCTGGGTGTTGTTGGGTGCTGTGTGTTGCTGGTGCTGGTGTGTTGCGGTGCTTGTGTGTTGCTGGGTGCTAGGGTGTTGCTGGGTGCTGGTGTGTTGCTGTGTGCTGGTGTGTTGTTGGGCGCTTGTGTGTTGCTGGGTGCTGGTGTGTTGTTGGGTGCTGGTGTGTTGTTGGGTGCTGGTGTGTTGCTGGATGCTAGGGGTTGCTGGGTGCTGGTGTGTTGCTGGGGTTGTGTGTTATTGGCCCTTGTGTGTTGCTTCTTGTGTGTTGTGGGGCTTTGTGTTGTGGGTTCTGGGTGCTGGTGTGTTCTGTCTTATGATCTGAACTGCCCAAAAATTGCACGTAAAGGAAAGAATATGGAAAAACATACCAAGAAGCGGGGGAGTAGACATAGTTTTCAAATGGGGGAGATACTTGCAAAAAAAAAAAGGGCAACTAAAAGGGGGAATATACAGGTGGACGGAAACAATTCATCCGACACACCTGGGCCAGACATGTATCACCCCCATTACTGGGGATATGTATCCTCAGAGACATAATAAAGATGGTACAACAACAGAGGTATAAACCATA